>PVKA01027155.1:0-30824 GCA_004027165.1 Ctenomys sociabilis
CTCTTTCAGCAGCCTGTGAAGGGATGGCTTTGTCATCATGAAATTCTTTACTTGTTCTTTGTCGTGGAAGTATTTCACTTCTCCATCAAACTTGAGAGAGAGTTTTGCAGGGTATAGTAGTCTGGGCTGGAATTTGTTTTCGTGTAGGACTTGAAGAACTCTGCTCCATGCTCTCCTTGCCTTCATTGTTTGTGTAGAGAATTCAGCTGTAATTCTGATGGGTTTTCCTTTGAATGTGAGCTCCTTCTTCTCTCTCGCAGCTTTCAGTATATTATTTTTGTGTTGGATTTCTGCGATCTTAACTATTATATGTCTCGGTGTGATTCTACTTGGGTTGAGGTTATTTGATGTTTTGTATGCTTCAGTGACCTGAATGTTGGATTGTTTCCTCATATTTCAGAGGTTTTCTGCAATTATTTCTTCCCAAATTCTTTTTATGTCATTTTTATTGACTCCTTCATTCTTGTTGATACCAATTATTCTCACATTGTTCATTCTGGCATCATCCTGCAGGTGATGGATTATTTTTCCCTGCATTCTCGTTGTTTTTAAGAGATCCTTTCTCATCTTTTCACTAGCTGCTCCGGCATCTTCAAGATCTGAAACTCTGTCTTCGCTTTCACTCAGACGGTTTTGTAGACTCGTGATTGCTAGTTTTAGTTCTTCTATATCTCTTTCACTGTGTTTCATGTGTTCTATTTCTTTTCTGTATTGCTCATTCAAGGAATCAATCATATTTCTGATCTCCTCAATTTTTTTATCCATGTCTTCTTTAAAGTTAGTTATTAATTCTTTTTCTGCTATGTCTCTTCCAAGTTGGATTTCTTCTGTATATCTCTGGACTTGTTTCGGTATTTCAGATCCTATGACTTCAAAAAGTTCTTTTTTGATTTCAGAACTTATTTCTGCTTTGAGTTCCTCATGATCTTTCTGCTGTTGTTTCTTTGCTTCAGATGCTGTTAATTCATATATATCAGCTGCAATAGTGCTCTCTGCACTTGTTTTGGGTGAGCATAGTTTTTCCACCCAATGTTTCTGGAATTCATTCTTTATTTCAGATTCTATGTATTCAAATATTTCTTTTTTAATTTGGGGAATTATTTCTCGTTTTATTTCCTCTATAGCTTTCTGCTGTTGTTCCTTTGCTGCTGTATCTGTTAGTTCATTCGTTGCAGCTGAGCTAGTGCCCTCTGCCCTTCCTGATGGACTCGAGGTCTGGGATTGCATTTTTCCCCTTCTCTTTGTCATTTTGTATAGCACTGACCTTTGACCTTTGGTGTAGAGCTTTGGTGCAGCTATAACCTTAGCTTGTTATGAGATTCGGGTGCCAGTCTAATAAGTTTGAGATTTTCCAGGTATGCCTATCCTGGGTCTAGCTGTTGTGTTCAGTTCCTTTTTTGCTGTAGCTCCTTTGGTTCCCCTCTGTTGGTTGCCGGGGTCAGCCCTCCTGTGTCAGGCAGGTCGTTCCCCAGGTGGGCGGGCCTGGGCTTTGGTTGGTCTTCTGGGCTCACAAAAGGATAGTGGATAATCTTATTCACTGAGTAGGCTGTAATGAGCCGGCCAGCTTGTGCTGGGTCCGGGTCTACAGGCCGTAACCCGAGAAGGCTGGGAAAGGTCCCTCTGGTGCAGTGGGCCTGGAGCCCTCACTCACAGGCCAGGCTGTGCTGGGTTTTGGTCCACAGCATGGCACCGTGGATTGCTGAGAAATGCCCCTCTGGTGTGGCAGGCTTGGAGTTCTCACTCCAGGCCGACCTGCACTGGGTCTTGGGCTGTGGGGTGGGACCAGTAACCACCTGGAAATGTTTCTCTGGCACAGTGTGCCTGGAGCTGTCACCGGGCCACGGGAGGTGGCGGGCAGCTTAATGCCTGGGAAATGTATCTCAGGCACAACGGGCCTGGGGTTCTACACTCACTGACCTTTGATGCCCAGAGAATCGGAGAAATTCCCACTCAATCAGTGGGCTTTAGGTCAGGGGATCGGGGGAGGTGTTGGTGAGTGGGTCCTGAGGTTTCAGGCCAGTCACTTGCTTGGAGGGGTTAGGGACAGGGATCCGTGTAGCGCGCGTGCGAAGGAGCCAAAGGCTCTCCCTCAGACTCACCACCCTCTCACTGATCTGGGAAGCCTGGTGTGTCCTATAAATTCGCTCTCGCTGGGAGAGCTTGGCACGGGAACCAGGAGGCCGCTGGAGTCAGCCACTGTCTCAGGGTGGTCTCTGGCTGGGTGCGCGTGGGCGGGATGAAGGAAGATGGCAGATTTGGCCGAGCTGTCTCTGGCCGGACTCGGGCTGAGCGGGTGCGGGCGGGATGGAGCAGGATGGCGGAGTAGGCCGCGCTGTCTCTGGCCGGACCAGCATTTGCCTTCCTAAGTGAGAATCCCTGCTATGCAGCCCTCTCAGAGATTTCATGTTTGCATCCGTAACTTCTTTATTTATTGGCTGTCGTAGATCCTTTATTTCTGTCTCTGTAACTTCAGAGTACTGTTTTGAAGTGGTCATGACAAAGTCTGGCTAATGACACCTATCTGAATTGCTCTGTCTACTTGACTGTTTTAATGACTTCTTTGTTTGCTTGCTTGTTTTGGTTTGGTTTTGTCTTTTTGAGACAAGGTCTCACTATGTAGTTCAGAGTGGTACTGAGTTCCCTTTGTAGCACAGGCTGCTCTTGAACTCATAACAATCCTTCTACCTCAGCCTCCCAAGTATTGGCATTACAGGCATGAGCCACCCTGCCTGGCATTTTAGTCACATTTTAATGGTGTATGTTTTCATGTTAGCATTAATTAATACATGTATAATATAAAAATCATGCTTCAGTGTAATGTACATATGTCTATCCACCAACACTTGTACCCTATACATTGTCTCTGACATTCAAATGCTTTTCTTCCCACATGCCCAGGTCATTCATCATTGCCTGGAAGCTCATGATCATCTCAGATCAATTGAAATATCCTAAAATATAAGCAAGCAATCTGGATCTTTCCAGCATGGGACATGAGGCTTAAAATACTCCTAGGGCAACATATAGATATATATTTTCTCCATCCAGGTTTGCACATACAAATTGTTTCTAAATTCTCTATTAGGGCAAGAAAAGAGTCCCACCACCAAATCAACACCTCCTTGTTGTATGATAAAGATATATTAATCAACACTAATGAACTAGGCCTACTCCACCAGAGCCATACAGTCAATACTACCACTTGTTTGAGCCTTTCAGAATCCCTCCAGGTCTAGGGAGATAGCTCAGCAGCTTATGCACCTGCCTGGCAAGCACATGGTCCTGAATTCAATACCCCATACCTTGAGAAAAAAAACAAAAAAACAATTTAAGCATTGTTTATTTGCTGGGGAGATAGCTCACTGGCATAAGTGCCTGCCTGGCAAGTTCAAGGTCCTGAGTTCCATACCTGGTACCATGAAAGAAAGAAAGAAAGAAAGAAAGAAAGAAAGAAAGAAAGAAAGAAAGAAAGAAAGAAAGAAAGAGAGAAAGAGAGAGAAAGAAAGAAAGAAAAAAAGAAAGAAAGAAAGAAAGAAAGAATCCAGTTTCTGCAGAGATCAGGTTCATTAATGATATGGAAACATCACAGGAGCCACCATGTTCCTGTATCCTCAGGAAGGGGAGCAGCAATTTTCACCCTCCTCTCATGCATGATATGATATTGCCTTCTATTTGTCTTAGCTAGGAATACAGGCAGGCAGTTTCACAAGCTTCATCTTCATCCTCCTCTGTCAGCTCTGCCTCATAGATTAAGAACTCAATTTCCAACTTTGTCAATTCCAATTTTAAATTTAGGAACTGGAAAAAGACTAGCTTGTGAAACCAAAGAAGAATCCAAAAAGTTCAGTAAATCCATTGCACAGTCATTCAAATAAGTGATAGCCATAAGTTCTGTCGGTTAACAGATGTAAGATTTATTACTTTATAAACTGCTTATGGCAATACCAAGTTCTTCCTACTGGAACCAGGTATCTCTTTAGGCACTCACTTTTGGGGCTAAAATCCAGTTCAAGTTCAAGAACTAAAGAGAAAATAAAAGGATCATAACCTTTTATTGAAGTAATTGCCTTCCATTTCCTACTGTTCCATAATTATTTAAGTAAATATATGCAGTACATTGAGGCATATTTTCGTGGACTTTTCTGTTTTATGCTTAGCAATGATATTTGTATTTTGTTAACTCTATCTCCACAGCTGTCTGTAGATTTAACCTGTTTGGCTGCCTCTCAACCCTGGCAATTTTCCTAAAAATCTCAATCTCCTAGGTTCTGGCAGTTAGGTGCCACCATCTGACCTCTGTAGCTTTGGCACTCTGGTTCTCCTCAGTAACAATGAAGGATATGACAGTGTCTCCAGCACCAGCTTCTGCCCATGGAGAAGAGCCACATGAAAATGCACGAAGACCACCCATATGATAGCAAACAGAGGCTGTCTATGCAAACCTTACCCCAACACTTGCCTCAGGCATAGACTCAAAGGCAAACAGGGTAATAAAAAGCTCTACAGTGAAAAGAGAAGGTGTCAAGTATTTCCTGGTTGAAGGTTGCTACACAGAAGTAGCTGAAGGCAAGCTAATTGGCAGTGAGGCATCTTAAGGGATGGGTTGAAGGGCGGCCAGTTTGGCTTTGATGCTTGGCCTGTGTTGGAATCAGAAGCAAAGAAAAGGAAGCGCTCCATTACAGGTTAGCAATTGTAAACCTGATTTGGTTTCCTATGCTGTTCACTATAGAAATTCTGGTCACTGTCATTTTGTCTCTTCAGCCTCTCAGCCACCACTGAACTTCTCAGTCACATCACCACTTCTCCTACCCAAGGTTTGTGTGTTGCATGGATTTCCATTGAAGCACAATCCTCAGATGAGATTTCTGAGGAAATGTAATCTATCCACCAAGAATGTCCAGCTTTGAGAGCCTTCCTATTCCTTCTTCCTTATCTACAAAGTTCAGGATTTTCAAGTGCAGGCCATTGCTTTCAGCGGACTTCCAGGATGCCCTGTGCACTCCGCCAGCTCCTGCTACAGGCTAAATTTTGGCTGCTCTCTTTGTTCCTTCATTAGGCCCAGTGTGCCCCAAGCTGGGTTTTGGCACATTTTATTCCTAGTTATCAAGCTTCTGATCAGGACAGGAGGTGAAGACAGACCCTAAGAGTGTGACTGATGATCCAGCAAAAACTCAGAAGTTGCTTCCACTTGAGGAGAGCGCACAGGGACAGTCTCTGTAGTGCTAAGGAGTAAGAAAGTCTGAGGAGCAGAAGCCCTTGGTGCATCAATCTGCCACATTCATCTTACGCATCAGGGCCAGGTATTTTCCCAACCAGAGCCCCCATTTTGTCATAATGAGCCTGTCATTGACAATTAACTATCTGAGGAGGTTGACAACTCTATTCAACTTTGAGTTTAGTCCTCAGCCTATCCTGCTTACACATTGCAGGAAATAAGAGACTCAGAAAATTAACAAAAAAAAGTCTGTCAATATTCAATTGTGTGTTAACTGCCCTCAATTTAGCATCACTTTATGAGGCATCAGTACAAGTTACCAACATCCAAGCACTACAAACTTTTTCAGTAGCTGAACTGCCAGTTTGCATCTCAGTGTCTGTGCCCTGCACATCATTACCAGGAAGGCAGAGAATAGCCAGTGCCCAAGCCTACCTGTTAGTGGGGTATTCTGGGAAACATATGCTGAAATGAAGTTAAAATGCAAAAAGTATACAGGGGAAGGTAAACTTGTGAAAAAGTAAAACTGAGCCTGCAAAGTCTATGAGAAACACTAACTGTCTTTGCCAGCCTAGTGAGGAGCACCTGACAGGGGACTGACAGGTGTCCACTAGTGGAGCCCCACACTGGGCAAAGATAGTCAGTCATTGGCTGGGGCTGTCTGGGAAGCTGAGGTAAATCTGAAGTTGCCAAACTTAGTACCAGCCAACTTTACTTTTTGCAACTGAACATGTTCTTTGGGATCAATCCAAGCAGCACACGGTTGCCACACCACCAGAGACACAACTTGGTTTCTCATTCTTGACTTGCACAATTTGTAACATCCCAACTACTACTGGTTATTAGCAGGTCTCTTTCTCTGGCTTTTAAAATCTGACATGAACACATCAGATGCATTCCTTTCAGCGCAAACTTGGCTGCTGGTTTCAGACATTCTTTATTGTGTTAAGGAAACATGGACTAATAGCTGAACTAAGAGTAAATATTAGGAAAATTCCAAACAGCTACTGAGTATCAATGATTATTCTTTCAAAATATTATTGTAATACTACGGTGTCTAGAGGATTGGCACTTGGTTCTTGCTTTTTTTTCCTCCACTTCTTTTGGTCTTGTGCCTTTTCCTTGCCTTAGAATTCCTGACTACATTGGGCTTTCTGATTTTATTCTGATCACTCTGTAAGAATCTCTGTCTCTGTCCATCTGTCTCTGTCTGTCTCTCTCTCTCTCTCTTTTCTCCTCTCCCTCCATCTTTCCTTCTTTCTCTCTATTCTTTCCTTCTCATCTTTTCCCTCATCATGTTACCTTTCCCTAGCCCACAGTATACAGATTGCAACACTTGCTTTCACTGAAAGGAACTCCACTACAATCGCTTTTTTTTTTTTTTTAGAATTCACACATTCCTTAAACATCCTAGAACTTTCCCTAGCTCAAATCCAGCGGCTATAATCATTAGATTTCAATAAAATAATGATTTTTGTGAAACTATACAGCACAAAATCCTATTCTAAGTGGTAGGTGTCAATCCATGCAAAATTATTGAATTAATCAACTACACTATAACTTCTGAAGCACAAAGAATAGTCTACTATTTTAAAAAGGCACCCTTTCCTCCTTCCTTACAACCTTGTAACTTTCAGAATCTCCACTCAAAAATCTATTCCAGTTCGTTGTTCCGTAGCTGGCTACATGGCTGTCTCCACATAATATCCTGCAGAAAGAGCACAAATGCTTTAGAGCATTCCTACTGTGGACTATTACTATACTCTATTTCTTCCATTAAAGAAAATGGTTAAAAATAATTTGAGGCTTGTGGCACTTATTACTCTATTGTCAGCCTTTGATTTTATGGACAGCAACCATTTATGGGCCAACTTGTATGATCTTGATATTGATCCTTGGCTTTTAATGGTCCTTGGGAGCCTTAACCGTAATACCAAAAAGAGATCAAAAGGGATGGGAAATGGGCTCTTGACGCAGCAGATTGCAATCGCAAATGGTAAATGTCCTAGCCCATCTACTCTATAATTTCCTCGCAAACCATTCGATACACCTTTTGATAACCTGGGTCCATGACCTACTGTCAGAGCCTTCTTGTTTATGCTGATGTCATATTCCTATTATCATTCCAAAAATGGCCTCAAGGAGCAGCTAAGCTTGTTGGGCAATTACTATCCTGAGGAACAACTCAATATCAATTAGACCAGTGCCAAGATTGCTTCTTTTGGCAAATAGTCTTCAGCATTTAGATAGCAAATACACAGCAACTACATAAAAAGATTAACTCATTTCATTTTCTAATGGGACATTTTGCAACTAATCCATTCAAATAGTCTCATTAGAATGCAGTCCAATACAAAATTAAATAGCCTACAAATTCTAGTATGGTAGAATCAAACTGCTTTTTAGGCCAGTTTTTACAAGTCTTATGTCAGTACTTACTACCAAAATTGGACACTAGCACCAAGATTAGCCTCACCAGGGTGACAGGATGGAACTCGACAATAGCTCGACAATAGACAGTGCCATTGTTCCACCCCTTTGGAGCCTTGCTGCTGCTTCTGAGTGTTTCCTCACTAATTCCTTTTCTGTTGGCTTCTAACATTGTGTGTGTGTGTGTGTGTTCATTGGTGGACAACCTTATTGTTGTAACTGGAGCAGCTTTGATCTTCAGGACCAGAGAGCCAGAGTAACTGCAAGTTTCCATCCAGCCCCCTCCATAGCCACAGAGAGTTATTGTCTATTGATCTGATTTCTGAGGGTAGACTATGAAACCTGGACACATGACCAGCTAGGAAATTTGTGGGATTTCACCTGAGATCTTACCCTGGCTTCCTCCTTTTCTCTTCCCTGCTTCTTCCTCTCAATTCCTTGTGAACATTTCCTTTAATAAACCACTTGCACAAAATTTTTTTCAGAATATAACTTTTCCCCTTGACAAGTACAATGTGAGCTCAAGCTTTTTAGTTCAGTTCTAAACTTAGAACCCATGATTTGAACACAAATCTTTATCTTAGGATGTGCTCTAGGAAAATCCAACTTAACAATGATCAGGCCTGAATTTTCCACTTTAGAGTCAGGTTTGACTGTGGAAACTGAGAGACTAAGCTTACAAATTTAAGGTAGAAGTCACACTGTACAAATGATAGGAATAAGAGTCTGATAAATTGAAGGCCAGACTGAGCCTGATGTCTCTATCAAAACCCAAGAGGAGGAAACTGGTTTTAGATAAGGAAATTGATTTCACATTACCATCTTGTTAAAAAGTCCCTGATTGCAAAATGGGTAGTGCATAAAAGATGTGAAAGGCTGTTCCTTATATGGGAACACATATACTCACGTGTCCTGTGTCACAGCTGAAACTGTTCAGGGAGGAGAAGCTTCATTAGGGAGAACTCTAAGGAGTCAATCCTGTGAAAAGGAAGCCAAAAAAAGCAAAAGTGGACAAGAGGAGAGGCAAGGCCAGATGGATCCTCAATGTAGGCCTCTGCTAACCCCAAAGGAAGCTCTGAGGCAGAGTGACCACTCCTTCAGAACTGTGTCCTGCTGTGTGATAAGGTTTAGCTCTGTGTCAGTAAGTCACAGGTTGAAGCCTGTCCCAGGAAGAAGCCCACCTGAGGCAACTGCAACAATAATTCCTCAGTTACAAATGGAATCCAGACAACACATCACAAATCTGCTACATTTTCCCCAGAAAAATCCTACTGAAGTAACAGGTAAAATGGAAAAATAAAAAGGTCTTTCCCAGAAAATCAGGAGAGGTATTCTATCAAAACTGAACAAGATAGAGTTTTGGAATCAACTTACGGGAAAGTATCAATAACAGTGTTAAATGAAGATTAAGTACCTGAAGCAATATGTAGTCAGAGCAAGTCTCAGATTCTGACAGTAAGAATCTTTAGTAATCCCACATCAGAAACTTCAGAGGCTAGACGAGGATGATGCTGCAGGTTTTGAGGATCATTCGTTGCATAGTGAAGAAACTGAGTCAGTCTCCACTATGAGGAGAAGCCTACTGCAGCCTTTGTAATGAAGAAAACCAAGAGAGCTCAATGCCAGTGAAATGAGGAAAGTGTCTTGCCAAAATAGTCAATGTGAGGAGGGGGAAAAGTAGGTTCTAAACTGTGGTGAATGCCTCTGGAGATTAAATAAGAACTAAAAATTAGCCACCCTGGAAAGTAAAACAAGGGCTTCAATGCCTTAGCCAAGGTCACATAGCTTCTTCAAAAAGCAAAATGATTGAGGTGCATTTTACATATCATAGAGCCATCTATTTCATGTATACAAGTAAATTATTTTAATAACCTGGGTAAATTGTTGCACCTGTCACTACAAATCAATAATACCATTTCCCCCCAAAGATTCTCTTTATCTACTTAGTGATAAAACATCCTCCCACTCCTAGCCTCAGAAAATCATTAATCTACATTTTAATATAAATTTGCTCCGTTTGAGCTTTTCATATACATGTATCATAAAATACATGGCCTCTGTGCTTGGATAATGTTTTTGAGACTCATCACAAAATGGCACATGGCAGTAGCTTTTTCCTCTATAAGTGGTGCATAGTATTCAGTGGAATGTCGGCCAATTGTGTCTATCTGTTCAGCAGTGGATAGTGATTTATTTCTAGTTTCTGGCTACTGTGAACAATGCCGGCATGAACATTTACAGAGCACACAGCTTCTATCTGGTTTTGTTGAAATGCAAGCCTCAACAGTCTGAAAAGAAGAACAAGTTTCATCCTTGGGCAGCTTGTAGTGAAACAGCCTTCAATAACTTATTTCACAAAGCTCTCCCCTGGGTCTCAGTCACAAAGCTTTTTGGCCCATCTGGCCATGAGTCTTGCTGGCCCAAACTCATCCACACACAGGTCCACACCACCAGGCCTATATCCACAATAGGATATGAGTGAGCCCCTGGGTGGCTTCTACTTAGATTTGCAAACTAAAATCCTGGAGACAAAAGAAGCAAAACTAAGACAGTTAAAGTACATAGGACAAGACGCAGACCATGAACATGCTCAGTAAATGGTTGTTATTAGGATTAGTATTCATAAAATCATGGCTTACCTTTTATTTTCGGGGTTAGAGAAAATACATGTAATTTCCCTCAAGTAAGAAAAGGGTTTCTTATTTATAAAGTTAGAAGTTAATAATTAACTATAAATCATAGCAAGTATAAAGCCTATACACTGCATTTCCAACCTGCAAGAGAAAATTTAATAACATGTGGTTATATTATTTAACATGCAGAGACAAGGCTTCAACAGTATATAATCTATTTCTTGCTAGTAGAAAGAAGGAGACAACTAAGTACTATTATTACTTGTGGGTTGTCTTTCTTTGTGAACTATTCCTTTATAAATGAATATACTTTACAAATGAAAAATACATATGGTTTTAATCATAAACTGGTGAAGAGCATGACTGTTCTTTTATGTAAATTCATGTCTCCCGGGTCCTGTGTATCAACTATGGACCTTCTCACCCATTCAAACACCAAACTAGAAGACTCAGAGGCACCTTGTTATGATTTAGGTCAGAAATGCCCCCCGAAGGTCTCATGTGTTCATAGGCAGGGCTGTAAAAGTTAGTTAGGTTATGGAGCCAACAGAGCTCACTTGTTAGAAAGTATGGTCTGTTTCAGAAGAGGCAGGTAACTGGCTATAGGATCTTGAGGAGTTTAACTCCCTCCCAACCTCCACCCTTCTCTCTCTCTGCTCCCTAACCATTGCAATGTGAGCAGGTTTTCATTTTATGTTCTTCTCCTGTGCTGTGTTTTGCCACAGACCTTCTGAGTGTGGTCCACAACTGTGAGACAAAATAAACTTTCTTAAATTGTGGATGTTGTATATTTTGCCCCAGTGATGAAAAAGTGACTAACATATACCTTTACTCCCTTAATCCCTCTCTTTTCCTCCCAGTCATGAAGTCTTCCTCCTCTTCTCTCCTTCCATTCTACTTTGTCTGCTATGATAAACTCCAGTCCTATTTCTCCCAGACCACTGCACAGACCCCAAACTCATCACTTAACCCAAGAGTTCTAGAGATCTGCCATGGTCTAGCCCTCCACCTCTGGCTCATCTCTACTAGTGGAGTTTCACAAACTCTTTACCCACTTGTTTTTCCAAGTTATTCCCTCTGTATCTGAATGTAAGAAGAGATACCCCACTTCCACTGCTGTTTCACTCTGCATTACAATCCATAGTTTAATATTACCCTTAAGAAACACTCTCAAACCTTCCTACCAGAGTTCCACTGAGTCTGGCCACCCCCCTCCTCTCACCCTGAAGACTGCCAGGGAGACTCAGCAACCCTAGTCCCCACCCCACTCACAGCCTTTGCACCAGAACTCCACTGAGCCCAGCCAACCAACCTGGACCTGAAAACCAGCAGGGAGATATGATTACCACAGTGACCAGTCGGTGCCTTAGGGAGCACTACCCTGTGCCAATCCACCATCCAGAGAGCCTTGCACAGCTTCAGCGTACACTCATCATCACTGGCTCTTTCTTGAACTGCAGCTTTCCCCATTCTCTTTAATGAGGTAGAAGCCACATTGAAGCCCACACAGCAGGAGCTTTGGTGAGCCTACCCTGCCGTCCAACTCTCATGAGAGCCTTACTGACCTGCACCTCAACCACCTATAATCAATGAAAAAAAAATGACAAAAGGAAGGAACAAAAGGCAATCTCATACCTCTATCCCACCCAAAACAAGTCCAGGAGATGAGGTCAGAGAAGCACTTAGAAGTCACATACTTGAAATTTCTAAGATGATAGCACCTGAAACAAAGAAATAAGACTATGGAGGAAATCAGATCAGGTAAAAAAGGAAATGGCAACAATCATAAAAGAATTGCTCAATATGTCTAAGGAAGACACAGATTAAAAGAAAATAAAATGGAATGGGAAAATGATGGAAATGATACGGGAAAGAATTAGAATACATGAAACAGATTCCAACAGATATCCAGGATAGTAAGAATTCCATTTAAAGCTGGCAAAACCTCTTGAATTCAACATAAGATACAAATGCAGACATTGAAAATAGCATTGCAGTTAGTAAGCACAAAAGGAAAAGTCTCTTAAAAATAACAAGAAGCCAAGAAATAGCAATACAATAGCTGCAAGATGATGGAAATAAAAATAATAAAAGTGGCTGGGGAGACAGCTGAGGCAGTCTTCTCACTTGCCAGGCAAGTGGAAGGATGCAGGTTTGATCCCTGGCAACACATGCCATGCCAGCGCTGGAACACCAGGCACATCATATGGGTCACCAAAACAGGGCATGGCAGTGTACTCCTGTAATCCCAGCACTGGGGAGGCTGAGACAGGAAGATCACCACAAGACAAAGATGTATAACAAAACTCTGTACCAAATAAATAAAGATTTTTTAAGAAATTAAAAAATAATAATATAAGACTAATAGGGACCAACTAAATAGCTGCATAAAACACAAGAGACATGAAAAGTATGTATGTAGAAGTGGTAGCAGAAAATTCCTCAAGCATGGAAAAAAACATATGATAAATAGATAAATGAAACATATAGAACTGCAGCTAGCCCTAATCAAACTAAAGCATCACCCAGACCCATAATAATCAAGATCCTATATACTGAGCAAAAGAACAGAATATTAAAAGTAGTTAGAAAGAAGAAACAGATCACCTACAATAGAAAGCCCATCAGAATCACAGTAGATTTCTCAACACAGACCATCAAATCAAAAAGAACTTGACATGATATATTTGATGTCCTGAAAGAAAACAACTTTCAACCTAGATTGATGTATCCTGAAAAACTATCACATATACTGGAGAAATTAGATACTTCCATGACAAAGAACAACTGAAGAAATTCATGAGAACCAAACTAACACTACAAAGAGTACTGACAGATATTTAGAAAGAGACAAAGATGACCACAATTTCAACAACAACAGAAGAGAACTACCAAGCAGAGCAAGCAATGAAGCAAAGGGGAAAAGTAGAAATCCCACTGTAGGAAAGCAAAGTGACAAACATAAGCCAATACATATGCTATAACTATCAATGGCCCCAATTCACCAATCAAAAGAAACAGACTGGCAGAGTGCTTAAGAAACAAAATCCAAAAATATGCTGCATACAAGAAACACATTTTTTTAAATATCACCACTTATTTATTTATTTTAATTTTCCATAATTTTATTGAAGAACAAATAGCAATGAGACAGTTTCAAATCAAATTAGAACAGATTCAATAATTAATACATTGCATATTGTTTTCATAGTAGTTATTTGCTGTACAAGGTGCAGACATGATATTCTATTTACAAACACTATTAGAGCAGATGCCCCATTCAATGAATTAAGAGAATGTAGTTGTATACCTATCTTTTTTTAAAGCTGAATTATAGTACAGTTTCAATAATTAATACTTTTTACATTGTTATCTTCCTAGTGGTAAGAAACATATTTAAATCAAAAAGAAATTAGGGCTGTCAAGATAGGTCAGTTGACTAAAGTGCCTGCTCAGTCAGAACCCAGGGACTGAGGTTCAATCCCCAGCATCACAAGCCTTGCCGGCCCCGCCTCCAGGGTGTGCTGAGACAGTGAATGAGATGGGGTGTGATGGTGGCGTGCATCTGTCACCACAGAAGTTGGGAGGTTGAAAATAAGAGGATCACTATGAGTCTGATCTGTGTAGTGAGACTCTTAGATCCTGTACTAAATACATTAAAAAAGAAATTACTAGACTGAATGTCAAAGGATGAAAAGCAATACTCTTTGTGACCAGAAGAACCCGGAAAAAAGCATGGTTAGCTAATCTACTTGCTGACAATGTCAACTTCAAACCAAGTGTGATTAAAAGACACAAGTTCACTGCATACTTGTTAGAGGAAAACTAGAAGAAGAAGAGTTAACAGTTATAAATACATATGCACCCAATGTAGGAGCAACCAACCATGTAAGACAAACTATAGCAGACATAAAAAAAAATCTAGTGAGAAATAACATAATTATATTGGAGGTCTTTAACACCCCATTGGCACAGAGATATATCAACCACGAAAAAAAGTGATCAAAGAAAAAGAACAAAATTAAGCCAAAATTGTGAAGAAATGGACACAGAAGACCCTTACAGAGTGTTCCACTGAACAGCATCAGAATAGGCATTTTTCTCAGCCTCACATGGGAGGTTCTCCAAACTAGATCATGTGCTAGTGCATAGATCCTGCTTAAATAAATGCAAAGGAATCAAAATTATTCCATCCATATTATCTGACCATAGTGCAATGAAATTGAAAATCACTGATAACAGAAACAGCAAAATCTCCATCAACACATAGAAACTAATTAACACTTTCCTCAACAATAAATAGGTCATAAATGAAATTAATTAATAAATTAAACAATATTTATAATCAAATGTTAGGTAAGTGCAGCAGCCAGGGTTCGATCCCTGCTTCTGCATGCCGCACCAGTCCCACCTTCAGGTGTGCTGAGCCGGCGATGGAGTCTGGATGTGGTGGCATGCCCCTGTAATCCCAGCACCAGGGAAGCAGAAAGCAGGAGGATCACTATGAATGTGGGCTACATTCCTGTACCAAAAAGAAAAGAAAAGAAAAGAAAAGAAAAGAAAAGAAAAGGAAAGGAAAGGAAAGGAAAGGAAAGGAAAGGAAAGGAAAGGAAAGGAAAGGAAAGGAAAGGAAAGGAAAGAAAAGAAAAGAAAAGAAAAGAAAAGAAAAGAAAAGAAAAGAAAAGAAAAGAAAAGAAAAACTATAATGAAATGAAAATTCAAATACACTGTACTGGAACCGTACAGTGCAATTGAAAGCTGTCTTAAGGGAGAAATTTATAGTGATAAATTCTCACATAAGGAAAACAGAATGAGCCCAAATAAACAATCCTATGTTGCACTTGGAACTCCTAAAAAAAGAAGAGCAAGTGAAGTCAAAGCCCAAAGAAAGCAAGAAATTATAAAGATCAGAGCAGAAATAAATTCAATGGAGATGAAGAAAACAATGAAAAGAATTAATGAGTAGAAGAGTTGGATTTTTGAAAGAATAAATTGACAAACTCTATCCAACATCATTAAAAAACAATCGAGATTATACATCATGACCAAGTGGGATTCATCCCAGGAATGCAGAGTAATTTAAGATATGCAGAACCATAAATGTAATACACCACATCCACAGAGCCAAAGACAAAAAATGTCACATGATCATCTTGATAGATGCAGAAAAAGTTTTTGACAAAGTCCAACACTCATTAATGATATAATAATCACTACAGAAAGTCAAAATACAGAGCCGGGCGTGGTGGTGCAGGCCTGTAATCCCAGCACTCGGGAGGCTGAGGCAGGAGGATTGTTGTGAGTTCGAGACCAGCCTGAGCTACAAAGTGAGCTTAAGGCCAGCCTGAACTGCATAGTGAGACCCTGTCTCAAAAAGACAAAAAAAAAAAAAAAAAAAAACCAAAAAAAAAAAAAAAAAAAAAAAAAAAAAAAAACAACCAAAAAACTGAAAAAAAAAAAAAAAAGAAAGTCAAAATACAGGGAGCACAGAGTAGCAAGCCCCTAACAAAATGGCCAAAATGATATCCACACCAGTTATACTATTGAAAGAAGGGACTGACAGTTTGCAAGGCATCTCTCAGCTTGTGAGTAACATCAGTGCCTTCCAGGTGATTGCTGAGGCTATAAGAACCACCTTAGGTCCCCATGGCATGGACAAACTTATTGTAGATGGCTGAAGCAAAGCAATAATTTCTAATGATGGGACCACAATTTTGAGTCATCCATCCTACAACAAAGACTTTAGTGGACATCGCCAAATCTTAAGCTGCTAAGGCTGGTGATGGCACCACTTCTGTAACACTGCTGGCTGCAGAGCTTCTAAAGCAGGTGAAAAACCTATGTGGAAAAAGGTTTGCACCCCCAGATCATCATCCAAGATCTCTGCACAGCTACACAGTTGGCCATTAACAAGATTAAGGGGATCACTGTGACTATGAAGAAGCAAGATAAAGTGGAGCAGGGGAAGCTGCTCGAGAAGTGCGCCATGATGGCTCTGAGCTCCAAGCTGATCTCCCAAAAGAAATCCTTTGCTATGATGGTGGCTGATGCTGTGATGAAGATGGATGATTTGCTGCAGCTTAAGATTATTGGAATCAAAAGGTACAGGGTGGAGCCTGGAGGAGTCTCAGCTGGTGGCTGGTGTTGCATTCAAGAAGACTTTCTCTTACACTAGATTTGAAATACAAACCTAAAAGTACAATAACTCCACAATTGTCTTATTAAATGTTGAATCAAGCTGAAAGCTGAGAAACACAACGCTGAAATCAGAGTCCATATGGTAGAGAATTATCAGTCAACCATTGACGCTAAGTGGAACATTCTTAATGAAAGTTAGAGAAGATCTATAATTCAGGAGCCCAAGTTATTTTCTCCAAATTCCCTACTGGGGATGTGGCCATCCAGTATTTTGCTGGTAGGAACATGTTCTTTCCCAGCTGTGTACCTGAGGAGGATTTGAAGAGGAAATGATGGCCTGCAGAGGCTCAATCCAGACTAGTGTGAATGTTCCATCAGCAGATGTGCTGGGTCACTGCCAGCTGTTTGAAGAGACACAGATTGGAGGTGACAGGTACAATTTCTTCATGGCTGCCCCATGACCAAGACTTGCACCTCCATCCTCCATGGTGGAGCTAAGCAGTTCAAGGAGGAGATAGCGTTGTCTCTACATGATGCCATTATGACTGTTAGGAGAGCCATCAAGAATGATCCAGTGGTGTGGCCATCAAAATGGAGCTCTCCAAATACTTTTGGGATTATTCAGGAAAACAGCAACTACTGATGGGGGCATATGCTAAGGCCTTTGAGACTACCCCATGCAGCTGTGACAATGCTGACTGATGCCACAAACATGCTGAACAAACTACGGGCTTAGCATGCTCAAGAGTGGACATCAAGAATGAGGACATTACTGACAACTTTGAACCTTTTGTGTGGGAGCCAGCTATGGTGCAGATCAATGCACTGACAGTAGCCTCTGAGGCTGCATGGCTGATGGTGTCCATTGACAAGACCATCAAGAACTCTTGCTCTACTGTTGAAACTCCTCCAGCAGTTGACCAAGGTCGGAGCCACGTTCCTTGAGATCTCACCCATCACACTGGCTGGCAGCTGGCTGCAGGTGTGCTTGCCCTACCTGGCTTGGCTCATTGGTATTATGAAGAAGTGGTAGTAATTGGTGTGTTCTGTTCTCACTGTAGGTTATTTAAATAAAGCCTAAAACTTATAGATAAAGAAAAATATGTATATAAAAATACATTATATATATATATACATATATATACATATATATGTATACACACACACACACACACACACACACACACACACACACACACACACACACATATATATATATATATATATATATATATATATATATATATATATATATATGAAAAATTGAAATATATGTCTTTACCTCAACCAGATAAAAGCCATCTATGACAAACCAGGAACCAACATCATACTTAATGGACAAAAATTGAAAGCCTTCATTTCAAAATCAGGAACAAGACAAGGATGTTCACTGTGACCACTTTTGTTCAAAGAAGTTCTGGAAACATTAAAGAGAGCAATTAGACAAGAGAAAGAAATAGAATGAATAACGATGGAAAGAAGTGAAAATATTATTTGCAGATGACAAGCTACTGTACACAGAAGAACCCAAAGACTCAACTAAGAGACTTGGAGATTTATTAACCAAATTCAGTAGCATAGCAGGATACAATGTCAATACTCAAAAACTAATAACATTTCAATACACAAACAACAAATGCACTGAGAGAGAAATTACAGAAACCACACCTTTCACAGTAATACCCCAAAAATGAAACACTTAGGAATCAGTCTCACAAAAGACTAAAATATTCATAAAGAGAAAATTATAATATTCTGAAAATATATTGAAGAGAATTTCAGAAAAGAGGAAGATAATTCTTGCTCTTGGATAGGAAGAACCAACATTATGATAATGGCCATATTCCCCGAATTCTTATATAGATTCAATGCAATCCCCATTAAAATACCATTATTATGCCTGACAGATCTATAAAAAGCATTCCTAAAATTTGTCTGGAACACCTAGAATAGGAAAAGTAATTCTGCGTAACAAACGAAAGGTAGGAAACATCACAATCCCTGACATGAGATTATACTACAAAGCTACTGTGATAAAATCAGCATAGGATCCACCCATGTCCCCGGTCCAGCCAGAGAGACCAGCCTGAGATAGCGGGCCAGGGTGACTCTGGTGGCCTCATGGATCCTGCCCCAAGCCCTCACAGTGAGTGGGAATTTGCACAAATCACCAAGCTTCCCAGATCAGTGAGTGTGTGGTGAGCCTAAGGGAGGGCATTTGGCTTCTACACACTACACGGATCACCACACCCAAGCCCTCCAAGCCAGTGACCGGCCTGAAACCTCAGGGCCCACTCACCAGAAACTCCCCAGATCCCCTGCCCTAAAGTCCGAAGAGCAAGTTGGAATTTCCCCGAAACCCTGAACATCAAAGTTCAGTGAGTGTAGAGCTCCAGGCCTGCCATGCTGGAGAGACATTTCCCAATGATCCCCTGTCCCACCCCGCAGCCCCAGACCCAGAGAGCTCAGCCTGTGAGTGAGGGCTCCAGGTCTGCCGCACCAGAGGGACCTTTCTCAGCCTTCTGCGGTTCCGGCCCTTGGCCTCAGACCCAGCACAGGTTGGCTGACCCAGCACAGCCTACCTGGTGAATAAAAACATCCACTATCTCTTTGGGAGCCCAGCAGATGCACCAAAGCCCAGGCCTGCCCACCGAGAGAACAACCTGCCTGACACAGGACGGCCAACTCTGGCAACTTTCCGGATCCTCACGCCAAAGCCAGTCAAAATATTGGGAATTTTCACTTCTCACTCTGCATCCCGGTTCAGTTGCTGCTCGCCTGACCAGGGAACCAACAGAGGGGAACCACAGGAGCTGCAGCAAAAAGAAACTGAACACAACAGCTAGATCCAGGACAGGCACAACTGGATAATCTCAAACTTAATAGACTGGCACCAGAATCTCATTACATGCTAAGGTGATAGCTGCAACAAAGCTCTACACCAAAGGTCAGAGGTCAGTGCTATACAAAATGACAAGAACAAGGAGAAAATAGCAATCTCAGCCTGTGAGTCCACCAGTAAGTGCAGAAGACACGAACTCAGCTGAAATGAATGAACAGAAAAGGAAGCAAAGAAACAACAGCAGAAAGGTATAGAGGAAATCAAATGAGAATTAATTCCTGAACTAAAAAAAGAAATATCTGAATACATAGTATCTGAAATAAAGAATCAAATCTAGAAACATCGGGGGGGGGGGGGTACAAATGCTCATGCAGAACAAGTGCAGAGAGCACTATCCCAGCTGAAACATATGAAGTAACAGCTTCTGAAGCAAAGAAACAACAGCAGAAAATTCATGAGGAACACAAAGCAGAAATAATTTCTGAAATCAAAAAAGAATTCTTTGAAATCAGAGCATCTGCAATACAAAAACAAGTCCGGAAAAATATAGAGGAAACCCAACTTGGAAGAAACTCTGCATAAAACAAATTACTAAATACCTCTAAAGAAGACAAGGATAAAAAAATTGAGGAGATCAGAAATATGATGGATTCCTTGAATGAGCAATACAAAAAAGAAATAGAAGACATGAAACACAGTCAAAGAGATATAGAAGAACTACAAATATCAATCATAAGTCTACAAACCATTTCAGTGAAAGCGAAGACAGAGTTGCAGATCTTGAAAACACTGGTGCAGCTAGTGAAAAGGTAAGAAAGGATCTCTTAAAAACAACAGGAATGCAGGAAAAAATAATCCATCACCAGCAAGGTGATGCCAGGATGAACAATGCGAGATTAATTGCCATCAGTGAGAATGAAGGAGTCAATACCAATGACATAAAAAGAATTTGGGGAGAAGTAATCACAGAAAACTTCCCAAATATGAGGAAACAAACCAACATTCAGATAAGTGAAGCAGACAGAACACTAAATAACTTCAACCCAAGTAAAAACACACCAATATATATGAGTCAAGATCCCAGAAAGCCAACACAAGAATAATATACTGAAAGCCACTAGACAGAAGAAGTAGATCACATTCAGAGGAAAAGCCATCAGAATTACAGCCAACTTCTCTACACAAACTATGAAGGCAAAGAGAGCATGGAACAGAGTTCTTCAAGTACTGCACGAAAACAAATTCCAGCCCAGATTATTATACCAAGCGAAACTCTCTTTCAGGTTTGACAGAGAAGTGAAATACTTCCATGACAAAGAACAACTAAAGAATCTCACAATGACAAAGCCATCCCTTCACAGGCTGCTGAAAGAAGTTCTAGAGAGAGACCAGAATGACCAGAACTCCATGAATGAAAATAGAAGGAACCCACTAAACAGGACAGACAATTAAACACAGGATACAAAGGAGTAAATAACACCAGGTAAATATCAAGACAAACATAAGTCAGCACATTTCAATTATAACCATCAGTGTAAATGGGCTTAATTCTCCAATTAAGAGAAATAGACTGGCAAAGTGGATTAAGAAACAAAACCCAACAATATGCTGTATACAAGAAACACACTTAACTCAAAAGGACATTCATAGGCTCAGAGTCAAAGGATGGAAAACAATACTACATGCCCCAGCACCTCAGAAAAAAACTGTAATAGCAACTCTGTTCTAAGACAGTCTCAACTTCAAACCAAGAATGATCAAACGACACAAAGAAGGCCACTACATATTGGCCAGGGGAAAAATTCAAGAACAAGTGGTAACACTCATAAATATCTATGCACCAAACACAGTAGCACCCAACTATGTAAGACAAATCTTAATGGACATGAAAAACCTAATATCTAAGAATAAAATCTTAACAGGAGACCTTAACACCCCCTTATCTCAAAAACATAGATCAACCAGACAAAAAATTAGCAAGAAAGTAGCAGAACTGAACCAGAGCTTGGAACAAATGGACCTAGTGGACATATACAGTGTTCCACCCTACTACAGCTGAATACACATGTTTTTCAGCTGCACACAGGTCATTTTACAAAATAGACCACATACTAGTCCAGAGGTCATATGTAAGTATATGGAAGAAAACAGAAATTATCCCATGTATATTATCTGACCACAGTGCAATGAAACTGGAACTAAATGACAAAAGAAACCAGAAAAACAATCTAAATTCTTGGAAATTAAACAACACCCTACTCAGCAATCAATGGGCCACAAAAGAAATTACACAAGAAATACAACAATATCTACAATTCAATGAAAATTCAAGCACAACTTACCAGAATTTATGAGATGCGATGAAAACAGTTCTTAGAGGGAAAATAATAGCTATGAACTAACACATTACGAAAACAGAATGGGAACAAATTAGCCCCCTAATGTTGCACCTCCAACATCTAGAAAAAGAAGACCAAATGAAACCCAGAGCACAAAGACAGAAAGAAATCATAAAGATTAGAGCAGAAATTGATTCAATTGAGATGAAGAAAACAGTTCAAAGAATCCACAAATCAACAAGTTGCTTCCTTGAAAGACTAAATAAAGTATATAAACCTCTAGCCAACTTCATCAAAAAGAGGAAAGAAAAAATTCAAGTACATGCATAAGGAATGAAAAGGGTGAAATCACCATGGACCCAGCAGAAATTCAGAAGATTATCAATAGTTACTTCGAGAATCTTTATACTCACAAAATAGAAGACACAGAAGAAATGGACAGATTCCTTGAAAGGTACAAATTACCAAAACTGAACAAAGAACATATAACAACTCTCAATAAACCAATAATAGCCAACGAAATAACAAACATAACAAAAAGCCTACCGACAAGGAAAGTCCAGGTCCTGATGTATTCACAGTTGAATTCTACAAGAAATTTATAGAAGATATAATCCCCACACTCCACAAACTCTTCAATGAAATTGAAAAGGAAGCACTCCTCCAAAAATCATTTCTGGAAGCAAGTATAATACTGATTCCAAAACCAGGGAAACACACAAGCAAACCAAAAATGAGAACTACAGGCCAATCTCCCTCATGAACATAGATGCAAAAATACTCAGTAAAATACTAGCAAATAGAATACAGCAAATCATCAAGAAGATCATACACCATGACCAGGTAGGATTCATCCCAGAGATGTAAGGATGGTTCAATATTCGGAAATCTATAAATGTAATACGCTATATTAATAGACTGAAATCTAAAAATCACATGATAATCTCAATTGATACAGAGAAAGCTTTTGACAAAGTCCAACACTCATTCATGTTCAAATCCTACCAAAAAATGAAATAGATGGACTCTACCTTAACTTGATAAAAGCCCTGTATGACAACCCAAAAGCTAATGTAATCTTGAATGGGGAAAAACTGAAACCTTTTACTCTCAATTCAGGTACAAGACAAGGATATCCTCTACCACTCTTCCTACTCAAAATAGTCTTGGCATCCTTAGCAATAGCCATTAGAAAATAGGGAGAAATAAAAAGAATAAGAATAGGGAAAGAAGTTAAATTATCACTATGTGCAGATGACATGATACTTTACTTGGAAGACCCCAAAAATTCCACCAAGAAACTACTAGAACTAATAGGGAAATTCAGTAGCATAGCAGAATACAAAATATATACTCAAAAGTCAATAGCATTCTTCTACATAGATAACAAGCACACTGAAAGGGAAACAATACCTTTTACAATAGCACCATGGAAAATGAAATACCTTGAAATTCACTTAACCAGGGAAGTCAAAGATCTTCTCACAGAAAATTACAACACCCTAAGAAAAGAGATTATAGAGGATTTCAGAAAATGGAAAGATATTCTATACACCTGGATAGGAAGAACCAACGTTGTGAAGATGGCCATACTCCCAAAATTGCTGTACAGATTTAATGCAATCCCTATCAAACTGCCACCAACATACCTCCCAGACCTAGAGAAATCAATCCTAAAATTTATTTGGAACAACAAATGACCTAGAATAGCAAAGGCAATCACAACCAGCGAAGACAAGGCAGGAGGCATCACAATTCCTGACTTGAAATTATACTACAAAGCCACTGTGATAAAATCAACATGATATTGGCAACAAAATAGACCTGAGGATCAATGGAATAAATTAGAAGATGCAGAGGCATCTACGAACACACTTGGCCATGTGATCTTCAACAAAGAGGCCAAACATACTCACTGGAAGAAAGATAGCCTCTTTAACAAACGGTGCGAGAAAAACTGGCTCTCTACATACCAAAAACTAAAACTTGACCCAGCTCTATCACCATGCACTAAGTTAAAGTCAAAATGGATTAAAGATCTAAGCATTAAAACAGAAACACTCAATCTTCTGGAAGAGAAAGTAGGAGGAACTCTTGAAGACATAGGGGTAGGTAAACAGTTCATGAACAAACATATATTCGCATGGGAAACACTTGAAAGAATCAACAACTGGGATCAACTCTTCTTGAGGAGTTTCTGCACGTCAAAAGAAACTGTCAACAAAGTGGAAAGACAACCCACAAATTTTGAAAAAAATCCTAACTAATAAGCAATCAGACAAAGGTCTGCTGTCTAGAATATATAAAGAACTAAGATATAACAGGGCCCTCAAACTTAAAGACCCAATTCAGAAATGGGCATCTGAGATGAATACATACTTCTCAGAGGATGAAATTAAAGAAGCGAATAAATATATGAAAAAGTGCTCCACATTGCTAGCCATCCATGAAATGCAAATAAAAACAGCACTGAGATCCCATCTCACTCCAGAAAGAATGGCTGTCATAAGGAAATCAACCAACAACAAATGTTGGAGAGGTTGTGGGGAAAAGGGAACACTTCTCCACTGCTGGTGGGAATGTAGACTGGTGCACCCATTGTGGAGATCAGTGTGGAGACTCTTCAAAAGAGTAGGACTGGAAATCCCATTCAAGCCGGCTATCCCCCTACTAGGAATTTTCCCAGAGGATCCGAAAACATTATATCATAGTGATATATGTGTACTTATGTTTATAGCAGCACAATTTGTGATAGCAAAATCTTGGAAACAACCAAGATGTTCGTCACATGAGGAATGGTTGAAAAAGATGTGGCATTTCTATATAATGGATATTACTCAGCTATTAAGAATGATAAGCTTGAAGCATTTATATTGAAGTGTATGCCACTTGAACATATACTCATAAGTGAAATAAACCAGACACGCATGTGTCAATGTCATATAGTTTACCTAGTATAAGAAGCGAAAAGAAAAAAATACAAATGGAAATGTACAACAACAACTAAAAGCAATTGAGTCAGATAAGGCAAAGTGAATGGCATATGCTGCAGGGTACTAATCAGAGTTTCTTCTGGATGGTTAACAACCTAAGTTCACAGATCAAAATTGGAGAAATAGAAGAGCTGCAAAGCCAGCCAACATTTTGGCCCTGGCCTTTCAAGGTCAGCTACTGTAACATCATGAAATTAAGTTGAGCCCCAAAGTTTCTGAACAAGGAGATTATGGAGCCACTGAGGAAAGAGATTGATGATCTATAGTGTGCCTGGGGAGAGTCACATGAAGAGAAAACTTTCTCTCAGGCTCTCAAAGAGAGCAAACTGGTCAAGCATTGGCCGTGACTCATCCACATGGATGACACAGACAAAGGATCTACAGAATATGGTACACGATTACAAGATAAACCCTAAGGGAACTTCACTGACCTCATGAGAAACAAAAACTACACGTTTTGGTATATAGGTCTTGCTCTATCTCAGTCTTAACCATCCAGCAGAAAAGTATAAAAATGAAGTATACAACGCAGGGCCATAATAATGAGTTCAACTGTAAATGGTTACAGTCAACAAGTTCTTCACATAACTCACTATTGTTGTGGAATGCTGAACTGTGTTGGATTGTGTTGCCGAGTTCAGGCACCTAAACTGGTTTAATGACAATGGATTGCCCATCTTTGACAGGTGTAGACAAAGGAAGGGGTATAGAAAGGAAGAATCATGATGTGTGTGTATGGACAGTACAGTTGGGATAGATATGCCGTGCTTCTACATAATTCTATGAGAGGCAAGATTTGCACTAATGGTGGTCAGACAGGATATTATGTTGGCTTCTAGTACTATGGACAACCAGTAGGAAAATAACAAAGTGAAAAGTATGAATTATTGAATCTGTGATATAATTCAGGTATAAAAAATAAGATAAGTAAATATCTATACTCTCTTAATTTACTTATAAGAGACATCTGCTATAATAATGTCTGTAAGTATAATATCATGTATGCACCTTGTATGATACCAAAACATTATGAAAACAGTTTGCAATGTATTTTACCAAATCCATCTTGTCAAGGTATCTTAAAACTGTCTCATTGATATTTGTACTTGAATAAAACAAAAATTAAAAAAAGAAAAGTTTAAAACATTAAAAAAGAGAGAGATAATATTTGTGACAATGCTTTGTATAAAAACTGTGGTGAACACATACATAAGTACAAGTAAGATATTTTAAAACTTTCCTGACATCACTGCACTCTATCGCCCTTCTGACCTTGGTAAGATAATAGAAACATTTTCTTTTAATAATTTAATTTTATTTTATATTGAAGAGTAAAACAACAGCATAAACAAATACCAGAAACAAAAACAAAGACAGGGTAACAAGCAACAATACATATGTTACAGATTTTCAAAACAAGAGTAGTTGATTAACAATAGTTGTTCTTTTATCTATTTTTATCAACAAATCTGTTGTTCAGATTAACAGATATATTTATGCAAGATTGGACAAACAACTGAATATTACCACTTGCTTTCAAGAAACCTTAATCTTTTTCTTGTCTTCCTTTCATTCTTTAACCTATTTTAACAAGAGTATAATAATAATTGATAAGATATCAAAAATGATACACATTTAGAAGACCAAGATGAGACATATTAAAGCATGATGCTTGCATTACACATTGTTGTCTTTGGTATCATGGCTTTGATTGCAGATATAAGTATATAGAGTTGGTCAAGGTGAAAATTCTGCACATTAACTGCTATTTTCAAAAAACTGATGTAAATTATTAGTATAATCACCTCAGCCATCCTGTATACATACTTTCATGTCTTTAATCCCTCCTTTTTGCCTATCTTTTCTAATTTCTCGGTTATTTAATCCTTAAGTTTAGTTTCTCTCTGTTTCACTATGTTTATTATACCTTTCAGGTTTCATTTCTTCTTTCAAGTTCTTCCATTAGAGAGACAATATGATATTGACACATGTGGGTCTGACTAATTTCGTTTTATCAGTATACCATTTAGATGCAACCACTTACCCATAAAAGCTTCAAGTTTGTCTTTTTTATAGCTGAACAATACTCCATTATATAAAAATATCATATATTTTCTTTCCATTTCTCAGGCAATGGGCATTTTTTTTTGTTTACAGGATTTGGCTATGACAAATTGTGCTGCTGTAAACACGGGTGCACATATATCACGATGGTATGATGTTTTTAGTTCTATTGGGAAAATAACCAAAAGGCGAGTAGCTGGGTTGAATGGGATTCCCAGTCTAGTTTTGGAGGAGTTTCCACATTGATTTCTATAGTGGTGGTGCCAGTCTCCATTCCCTGCAATAGTGGAGAAGGGTTCCTTTTTCTCCACAGCCTCTCCAGCATTTATTACTTGATTTATTTATGATAACCATTCTTTCTAGGAAGAGATGAAATCTCAATGTTGCTTTAGTTTGCATTTACCAAATGGTCAGTGCTATAGAATATTTTTCATGCATTTATTTGCCACTTGTATTTCTTCTTCTGATATGTGTATATTAATCTTAGATGCCCATTTTTGGATTGAGTCTTTAAATTTGGGGGGGCCTAATTTCTTTTCAGTTCTTTGTATATTCTAGATAGGAAGACTTTTATGTGAGTGATTGTTGATTCAGATTTTTTTCCCAATTTGTGGATTGTCTTTTCATTATGTTGGTGGTTTCTTTTGATGTGCAGAAACTTCTCAACAAGATGAGATCCCAGTTGTTGATTCATTGTGGTATTTCCCTTCCTGTTTGGTTTTTATTCATGAACTGTCTAGCTTCCCCTAAGTCTTTAAGATTTCCACCTAATTTTTCTTCCAAGAGATTTAGTGTCTCTATTTTAATGTTTATATCTTCAATATATTTTGACTTAAGTTTAGTGCACAGTGATGACCCGTGTCTAGCTTTAGATTTTTGCATGTGGGGAGGCAGTTTTTCTAGCACCATTTTTTTAAAGTCTCTCTTTCTTCTAGTGAACATGTTTGTCCCCCTTTGTCAAAGATAAGAAGGCTGAATGTGTTTGTATTTGTTTCTGCACTTCTAATCTCCATTTATCTTGGATATGGTTTTTGTTTGTTTGTTCACTTGTTTTTGTTTTTTTGCAAGTACCATGCTGATTTTATTACAGTAACTTTGTGGTATAATTTCAAGCCAAGAATTATAATGCCTCCAGCATTGCTTTTGTTGCCCAGGATACCATCTAGATGCATCCACTTACCTTCTAGGTCTTTTCTGGGTCCAAATTTTAAAAATGTTTTCTCTAGCTTTGTGAGATACATTGATGGTATTTTCATAGGGATTACATTAAATCTGTATAACAATTTTGGGGGTATGACCATTTTTACAAAGTATTTCTTCCTGTATAGGATCAAGGAATATCTTTCCATTTTCTGGAATCCTCTTTGATCACTCTTTTAAGAGTGTTGTAATTTTCATTGTATAGATCTTTTACTTTCTTTATTTGACTAATTCCTAGTATTTCACATTTTTTGGATGCTATTGTAAAGGGTATTGTTTCTCTTATTTCTCTCTCAGTGTATTTGTTATATGTGTAAAGGAATGCTATTGATTTGGGGATAATGACTTTGTATCCTGCCATGCTACTGAATTTGTTTATTAATTCTACAAGCTTCTCTCTGTGGAGCCTTCCAAGGAGAGTATCAGGTCATCTAATGGCTCTAGTTAATGAGTTAATGATTCCAGTACTATATTGAACAGGAGTGCTGATAGAGGACATAGTTTTTTTCCCATATAGAATTATGTTGGCTATTGGTTTGTAATAGAAGGCTTTTATCAGATTAAGGTATAGGCCGTCTGTTTCAATTTTCTGTAGGGCTTTGATCATGAACAAGTGTTGGACTTGCTCAAAAACCTTTTCTGCATGGATTGAGATGACCCTGAAGTTTTTGGTTTTGGCTCTGCTAATATAATATACTACATGTATAGATTTGTGTATGTTGAACCATCCTTGCATTCGTGGAATAAATCCTACCTGCTCATGATTTATAATCTTCTTGATGACTTGCTGTATTCTATCTGATAGTATTTTACTGAGGATTTTACATCCATGTTTATGAGGGATATTGGCCTGTAATTCTACTTTTTGATTGAATTTTCTCCTGTTTTTGTATCAGTGTAACATTTGTCTCCTGGAATGATTTTGGGAGTGTTGCTTCCTTTTCAGTTTCATTGAAGACTTTGAGGAGTATTGGGATTAAATTTCTAAATTTCTTGTAGAATTCAGCTATGAATCCACCAGGACCTGGGTTTTTCCTTGGAGGGTAGGTTTTTAACTACATTTTCAGTTTCATTAGCTGACATTGGATAATTCAGAGTTTCTATATCTTCTTGGTTCAGTTTTGGTAATTTGTACCTATCTAAGAATCTTTCCACGTCTTCCATGTCTTAAATTCTGTAAGAGTAAAGATTTTCATAATAGTTACTGACAATCTTTGTGTTTTTCACAAGATCAATAGTACTTTTTCTTTTTCACTCTTTATTACTTGATTTTGAGTTTTTTCCTTTCCTCTTTTTGAGGAAGTTGGCTAAGGGTTATTGATTTCATTTAATCTTTCAAAGAACTAGCATTCTGATTCATGAATTCTTTGTTTTGTTTTGTTTCTTTTTTCCCATTTATTTTTATTTTATTAAAATACAAATGTCAATCAGACAGTTTCAAGACACCTTAACCATACAGAGTCGATGAATTAATACACTGCAAGCTGTTTTCATAACGTTTTGGTATTGTACAAGGTGCATACATGATATTATATTTACAGGTTTTTTACAGCTGAATTATATGAAAAATTCAATAATTATTTACCTAGTGGATGACCATAGCACTAAAAGCCGACATAATATCCTGTCCAACCACCATTAGTGCAGATCTTGCCTATCATAGAATTATGTAGAAGCACAGCGTTATCTATCCCAACTGTACTGTCTATACACACACATCATGATTTTTCCTTTCTACAACCCTTCCTTTGTCTACACCTGTCAAAAGTGGGCACTCCATTGACATTCAACTAACTTAGGTGCTTGAACTCGACACCACAATCCAACACAGTCCAGCATTCTGCAACCATAGGGAGTTATTCAAGGAAATTGTCGACCATATCCATTTACAGCTCAGCTTAATATTATGGGCTCACAATGTATACTTCATTTTTATACTTTTATACTTTTCTGCTGGATGGTTAAGACCTAGGTAGATCAAGACTTATATACCAACACATGAACTTTATATTTCCTATGTGGTCATTGAAGTCTTCTCAGGGTTTATCTTGTAGTCCTGTACATTATTCTGTAGTTCCTTTGTCTGTATCATCCATGTGGATGAGTCACGGCCAATGCTTGACCAGAATGCTCTCTGTGAGAGCCTGAGAGAAAGTTTTCTCTTCATGTGACTCTCCCCAGGCACACTTTAGAACTTCAATCTCTTTCCTCTGTGGCTCCACAATCTCCTTGTTCAGAAAATTTGGAGATCACCTGAGTCTCATGATATTGCAGTACCGGTTCTCCTATGTCCTGAGTCTTCGCTGACCTTGAAAGGCTAGGGCCAAAATGTTGGCTGGCCTTGTGGCTCTTCTATTTCTTCAACTCTGACTTGTGAACTTAGGTTGTTAACCATCCAGAAGAAAAGCTGATTAGTATCCTGCAGCATATGCCATTCACTTTGCCTTATCTGACTCAATTGCTTTTAGTTGTTGTACATTTCCTTTTGTATTTCTGCTTTTTGCTTGTTATACTAGGGAGACTATATGATATTTACACATGTGTGTCTGGTTTATTTCACTTATGAGTATATTTTCAAGTGGCATCCACTTCAGTATAAATGCTTCGAACTTAACATTCTTAATAGCTGAGTAATACTCCATTATATAGAAATACCACATCTTTTTCAACCATTCCTCATGTGATGGACATCTTGGTTGTTTCCACGATTTTGCTATCACAAATTGTGCTGCTATAAACATAGGTACACATATATCTCTATGATACAATGTATCCAATTCCTTTGGGAAAATTCCCAGTAGGGGGATAGCTGGCTTGAATGGGATTTCTAGTCCTATTCTTTTGAGGAGTCTCCATACTGACCTCCACAATGGTTGTACTAGTCTACATTCCCACCAGCAGTGGAGAAGTGTTCCCTTTTCCCCACAACCTCTCCAACATTTGTTGTTGGTTGATTTCCTTATGATAGCC
>PVKA01027156.1:0-30851 GCA_004027165.1 Ctenomys sociabilis
CAGTCTGTCTGTCTGTCTGTCTGTCTGTCTGTCTGTCTGTCTGTCTGTCTGTCTGTCTATCTATCTATCTATCTATCTATCTATCTATCTGTCTGTCTATCTATCTGTCTATCTGTATTTCTCAATACCAGGGGTTGAACTCAGGACCTTGTGCTTGCCAGGCAGGTGCTTATGCTGCTGAGCTATATCCCCAGCCCCTACAGCATATATTTCTATTAAATGTTGGTGACACTTTTCTTCAGAAGAAGATACAGCTTAAGTTCTTAAAAAATTTAAACATATCTTGCCTTCCTAAATATGAAACAGTCATTATAGAGGATGCTAACTTTATATTTCTCAGTACTTCCTGTGCCTATTGCTGAGATACTCTGCATACTCAATAAGCATTTGTTGAAAATGATTATAATATATCCTTCCCAAACCACAAATTGAATCTCAAAATAGAACATGCCTCCATGGTTGTACGCCAGCTACTCAGTCACTCAAGCCACCAATCCTCACAGAAAATACTAGACAGAATTGAGAACATGCAGTTTTGCTTAATTTTCTAATTTTCTCTTGTGGTTCTCTGAATTCACCAATGCTATTTCCCTCTTAGACTGAAAGTACTTTTGAGATAAAAAGACCCTCCTGTACAACCACTGCAAGTTTTAAGTTAATGCCTCACACAGTGCTTGCTCAGTATGTGCTGGTTAACTCTCAAACACTCAGGCAGAACTTTTTGCAGCCTCTGCAGGACAGAAGGGCTATTCATACATGGAGGCTTGCCAAGTATCTGAGAAGAAGTAGGCCTGCTAGAGACGCCTGGAACAAGAAGCTTACAAACTAACACAGCAGTGTGTCTTGTAAGATACAGTATCTTACACAAAGCAAGACCACATGTTCTCTGGAATGAGGAGACAGCGTCTGAAATTACATCAATGAGTTCCTTGAGGAGCAGCAGGAATATCCAGAGCTACTGCAAGCTCCAGACAGACCACATGTGCTAGCAGTCATCTAAACATAGGTTATTTTTCCAAGGAAGGTTTTGGTCACAACAACCAGAATAAATGAAAAATTCCATCAATATGACTCTGGAGCTCTCGGCTGTCATGATCTGGCCATAGTACAGTGTGTATGGAACCAATCAGGACCTATGCCTTTTACTCTCCAGGCAATGTGCTCCATACCTGACTCTTGGCACACACTGGTATTTCCCACATCTTCCTACTGCTCAGTCACAGAGCAAGGATCACCAAAAAGCACTAGCAACCTTTGGCTTCACCTACGCAGCTGAAATGATAATGGAACTCATTCACAAAGAATTTCTTTGGAAATACAGACCTGTAATTGAGGTTTTCTGCTACCTTTAACCTATGTCCCTCCCACCATTAACCAAGTAACATTTGCTTTTGAGAATACACAAACTGAAAACTTCATCTATAAGCAAACATAACCGATGTGCTATATTTCAGTTTGCAACATGCTGCTCCTTCTTCTTCTCCTCCTTCTCCTTCTCCTCCTCCTCCTTCTTCTTCTTGGCAGAACTGGGGATTGAATTCAGGCCCTTGCACTTGCCAGGCAAGCGCTTATTCTACTGAGCCATCTCCCAGGCCCCTGTAACATGATTATACTCCCAAACGTAAATGGGAAAATGAAATCAGGTCTAATAGCATGAGCAGCACTCAAAGGAAAAGAAAAGATCATATCAAGGACATGAATGCAGAAGAGATGAGGACCAGCAGTGGTGGGGAACCTTGGGTACACTTGCTGCAGCAGGCTGTTACTGCAGAAGGCTCTAAGGCTTGCTGACACCGACACAGATCCATGCTACCTTGCTGGTGAGAGAAGGGACACAGACGCCAAGAAAGGGTGGCTAACCTGCTCATGACAATTCACTTCTGTTAGCAAAGGTCATCAATTCTAATGTCTGATTATTTATCATACTTAGCACAATTTATATTTGTCACTTTATATCATAGTGGCATTTTTGATATTAAAAATCTAATTATAATAAGAATCCTATCTCTCCCCTCCCTAGATTCCAAACTTATCTGGCAAAGGGATTTGAGGTACACTTTAGCAACATACAGTATAGTACAGATAGGCAATCAACAAATATTAAATCCAGTTTTTAAAAGAGCTACTGGTAAAGTTCTATAAAGGAGGATGATGAAATAAAAATAAAAACTAAGACCAGAATCACTAATTTCTTAATTATAAAAATAACTATGAAATGTAAAATTTCTTTCTGGGAAAACTTCTGCCTCTGGACAAGGAGGAATAACAAGGGCTAAGATCTGAAATACAGGGGCTGGGGAAACATCTCAGTAGAATAAGCATTTGCTTGGCAAGCACAAGGACCTGAGTTCAATTCCCAATTCAGAAAAAAAAAAAAAAAAAAAAAAAAGATCTGAAATAACTAAAAAAATCCCCACAATATATGAATATATGATACAACCATTTTCAAGAACTGGACCTTGGGCATTGAAAAATGACAATCTCTGAATAATAGGAAATGAACAATGAGGGTCCTACAACTGCCCCTAGCTTGCTTGCTTGCTTTCTTTCTTTCTTTTTTTTTTTTTTTTTTTTTGTGGTACCAGGGATTGAACTCAGGACCCTGTACTTGCCAGATAAGTACTTATTCTATTGAGCTGTCTCCCCGGCCCTACCCATAGCTTTCCACATGGAATTTCCAGGCCACAGTGCAGGGAAAGGGAAACCAAAAGCAATAAAATTGCCAGTGTACAGAAGCCAAAGAGTTCACAGGGTAAAAGATGACAGCACAGTGCTACAGAGGGAGAGAACTCGAGATCTGGAAGTGACAGATTAGGACTTGAATTGTCTCCCAGTGGTTCACTTATTGGAAATCTAAGCTTCAAACTGATGTGATAACGGTATTTGGAGATGGGTCTTTGGGAAGTAATGAGGCTAAAATGAAGTCCTGAGGGGAGCATCAGTAGCTCTAGAAAAACAGGAAGAGAGGCCTGGGGCAACCGCCTGTAATTCCAGGACTCTGAAAGGCTGAGGCAGGAAGATCATCAATTCAAACCAAGCTTCGGGAATATCACAAGACTATCTGAAAATAATGGGCTAGGGAGATGGTTCAGTTCAAAGAGCCTGGGTTCAATCCCTAATCACACACACACACACACACACACACACACACACACACACACACACACAGAGACAGAGAGAGAGAGAGAGAGAGAGAGAGAAGAAGAAGAAGGGGAAGAGGAAGAAGAGGAGGAAGATACTAGCTATCACACTTCCTCCACCCTATTATATGATACTCTCAGCTGCGTTATGACACAAAAGGAGGTCCTCACCAGATTCCAGCGTCAGACCTCAGGAGCTCTTAGACTTCCCATTCTCTAGAACCTAGCCAAACAAGCCTCTGTTCTTAATAAATTACCTACTCCCTGGTATTCAGCTATAGCAACAGAAAACTGGCTAAAATGATAGGTGGGGGCCCTCCCTAACCATAGCTATGTCTTCAACTGAATACTGACCCAGACATGTATGTGAGGAAACTGCCTGAAGCCAGGAAAGAATCAAGGACTAGAGAAAACAATATTTAGGTCTTACACAGGACAAACACTAAATTCCTGTTCCCAATAACCACAGTAGAAAAAATTTATATTGTAAGTGAAATTGGTATTCACAAAAGTTTACCCTAGTAGTGGACAAAAATTATCACTAGAATAAATGCTGTTCTGCTCCTGCCTTAAAAAACTTAAAAGCAAGACTGAAAAAGGATCAAACTGTTTCTAAGTAACCTATTTCCTAAGTAAAAATAGCTGTAAGAATATAAAAATATCTGACATTCAACAAAACAAAATTCACAATCTAGAACATTAAATCAAAAATAGGCATGCAAGAAACAAAAGAAACTGGACCCATAAGGAAGAGACAAATCAATCTAACTGACCCAGAAATAGCACAAATAACAGAATTAAAGCCAGGACATTATCTGTGGGGAGCACAGGTGTGTCAGGCCCAGGGTTCAATTCCTAGCAATGCAAAATAAATAAAGAAAGAAATAAGACATAAATAGGACTTAAAGAAACAAGAATTACAATGTCTGAGATGAAAAATAGGTTGAGATAGGATAAACAGGAGGGTAGGCATTGCAGAAGAGATTAGTGACTTTGAAGACAAATAAGAAACTATCCAAAGTCAAAGCAGAGAAAACACAATGAAAGGAGCAGCACGGGTCTGTACAACAGCTTCAAGCATTCTACAGCTTATACAATCAGTCTCTGAAGGAGCTTGGGGGAGGAACACACGGAAAAAAATTGATGAAATAACAGTGCAAAATTTCTCAAACTTGACAAAAACTCTAAAGCCTGAGAGTGAAGAAAGTCTCAAACTCCAAGCTCAAGAAACAACACAATGGAAACTACCCTAAATCTTATCACATTCTAATTGTCTGAAACCAGTGATGGAGAAAAAGCTTCAAAGTATCCAGAATACATGTTCTTATAAGGGAACAAAGAGTTGTAGTAGACCTTTTCTTAGCCAGGAGCTAGAAGCCAGCCGGGCCCAGGGCATAGCGGCATACTGTCGTGTCAGGTACTTGGGAGGCTTGCAGACAGCATGGGCTCAGGACTAGAGTGCATAACATAAGACCCTGCTGCAAAGACCAACCCACCAACCAACCCTAGAAAACAGTGGAGCAACATTTTTTGAAGAATCAAAAAATACTGCCATCTACTAGTCTATGCCTGAAAATGCCTCTTAAAAATGGAGGTTTCAAAAAGAAAAAAAATCTATTTTGGGGCCGGGGAGATGGCTCAGTGGAATAAGTGCTTCTTTGGCAAGCACAAGGGCCTGAGTTCAATCCCTGGTTCCACAAAAAAAAAAAAAAAAATCTATTCTGCATTTTCTATTGTTGCTCAGAATTCTATGGTGGAGGTTTCTTTCTGAAGCTGCAAGGGAGGGATTACATCAGCGCAAAAGGTCTAAAAGGCAACTGAGGTCCAGCTTTTCTGCAAAATTAACCATTCTGGTCTCTGATTATCACAGATCAAAGTGCTTATGCTGGGGCTAGTGCTGGGGTTGGGGCGTAACTCAGTGGTCTAGGCACCTGCCTGGCAAGCAAAAGGACCAGAATTCCATGCCAAGCACTGCATAGCTGCTGAGTTAGCCACCAAAACCAGGCGTGGTGGTGCACACCTATAGTCCCAGCTCTGGGGAGGCTGAGACAGGAGGATCACCACGAGTCTGAGCTGTGTAGTGAGACCCTGTACTAAATAAATAAGATTTTTAAAGTATTTATGCTATTATAGTGCTTACTATTACAGTTCAAGGTGGTCTTCTCTTCCTAGGTACTATTACTATAACATTTATGGTTCCTTGTACTACAATTTGTCTTCTCAAATTGTGCTATGACTTTTTTTTTTTTTCACTTTGCAGTGCTGGGGACCAAGGCCAAGGCTTTGTGCAAGCTAGATGTGCATTGTCCCATTGAGATACATCCCCAGATCTATGTTATGAATTCATAATGACAAACATCATGATCTGCTATAACCCATCAGGCCTACAGCATACATTCTATTTTATTTATTTTTTATGTCTTATTTTTGGTGGTACCAGGGATCAAACTCAGAACCTTGTGCTTGCTAGGCAAGCACTTATTCCACTGAGCTATCTCCCTGGCCCCATTGCACACATTTTAAATGCTGTTAAAAATCTGCATAAAGTGTATGGATCTACAAATCTAGCTATCAACATCATTGATTTATGTATGATCTTATTTCTATCATGGTTACTAAAATAATAGGGTTTATTCCTTTTCCCTTCTAGTCAGCCAAAACACTATTAAATGCTAATATGCATTAATGGTGCTCTTATTCCTCTCTTTCCCATTGTAATTAACATCAACTCCACATAGTTAAAATGAGTAAAAATGCATAACTACAAAGGTATTGAGAAGCACTGGCCACAGTCAGAGAAATTAAAATATTTGAGTGTGAAAAAATAAAGGTCTATATATGAAGACATAAGCAAAGCTTACAAAGGTTGCAGCAGATAATGGTAGGAAGCAGTGGTGCCGGCAGAACAAATAGGAACATACATGTAAGTATTTTGAAAAATTTTACAGGGTAACACAAATAAAATTTTATTATTGTTAACAACTAGTAAAATGTTAAGTATCTAAATACTTTGATGCTATTAAGCAATTGTTAAATAAGAATTTCTAGATTAGACTAAGCAAAGTTAAAGTTGAAATAGAAGGAAAATAAAAACAGAACAGGAAATATATTTGACATTTTAGAAACCACTTCTACCTGAAAGGCCCAGAAAGCTGAGATGAGGCCACAGGATCACTTACTCCGACAAGGCCAGTTCCCAGTAGTATATACAGTTCAGCAAAATCAACCAATTGGTTCAATTGTTCTGATCAGGGCAAAGTAAAAGAAATATGAGCAGATATTAAGCTTTGTGGCTAGAAAGAACTTAGAGGCTGAACTATCCACCTAGAAAGGGAAAACTCCAGTCTCTAGCACACTATTACTAACAAATGTTCTATAATATTAAAATACTCAACCATATAAAAACAGGAGTAGGGAGTCAGGAAACAAAACACTGAATGTCTACATTCCAAGGACCACTGCAAAAAAGAACCATCAGTGTATACCTGACAATCAAAACAGAATGTGCAGGGAGAGTTGAAGGATATTTTATTTCTTGTATACAAACAACTTATTGCTCTAGTGTAGAATGCCTGAGAGGTATGCTTCAGATCGTATAAATCTTTCGCCTTCAGTATACAAACAATATGATCTGGTCAGCCAGCCTTACATCTGAAATAGAAACAGGTCAGGGCTGGAATGTGGCTTAGCAGCCCAGCGCCTGCCTGGCAAGTGCAGGATCCTGAGTTTGATTCCTGGTACCAAAAAAAAAAAGTTAAATCTTTTTTTAAAACTTCATAAATATTCTCTTTTTTCTGGCTAACACATGAAAAGCCTGTATGTAGAATGAACATCAAATGAACACATAACTATAGTGATTGACATTACTAAATTATATTGCAGTGTAGGAAGCTCAGACATCAAAAAGATGAAGAAGGTAAAATATCAGCCTGAGTCTTTCAGGAGCAGATGGCTAAAAAAATACTGCAGCTTCCGGAATGACTTATTAATTCCCTGGCTCAGTTACTGGCATACCAAAAGCAGAATATGATAGATCAATGGAAAAAAATTGTTCAAGAATGGACAAGGTTTCCCTGAGCACATGACAAAGGCAGCATTTCAAGTTAGAGGAAGCGTTGTGCAATGTTTCTTGGAAAATGTAGTATTTGGAAAAATTAAAATGAAATATAATTTTCTTAACTCCATTCTCAAATGATTCTAAATATAGCAAAGATTTAAAAATTTAGATTAGGGCTGGGGAGATAGTTCAGTGGTCTAGAGCCTGCCTGGCAAGCTCACAGACCTGAGTTCAATCCCCAGTACTGCATGTAATCCCAGCACTGTGGAGGCCAAGTCAGGAGAATCACTACAGGTCTGAAATGGTAGTGAGACCTTGTATCCAATAAATGGATAAATGAAAAAAAAAATTAAAGTTAGATTAGAAAAAACTTAGGCCTATGGTTGAATTATATAGCCCAGGATGGCCTTCTATCTCAGCTTCCCAAGTGCTGGGATAACATGTGTACCCCCACACCTGACTTACATAATTTTGTCATCTTTTAAAAATTTTTTTCATTTATTTTTTTATTTTAGGGAAGGGTCTACAGGGTGTTCAGGGTCTCACTACTAGATCAGACTCATAGTGATTTGCCTGTTCACAGCCTGAAAAGACCTGGGATAACAGGTGCATGCCACCATGCCCAGTCTCGATTGCTTACTCAGCGCACCCCAGGGGTGGGGCTGGCACGGCAGGCCTGTGGATGGAACCCCTGGCCCTGCATCTGCTTACAGGTGCTTTAATTTACTGAGCTATTTGGCTGGCCTCCAATTTTATCATCTTAAAATAAGAAGACCTTTTAAAAACATACAAAAGTCAGGTGTCAATAACATAAATACCTTGACTAAAAAAGTTAAATATAACACACCAAAGAGAAAGTTGAAAAATTTAGAAAAATTATTTGTATCACAACAGAGTTAAAACAGAAAGTGAAGTCCTCAAATAGGTCTTTGAAAACAGTTAAAGTATATGAACGATTTATAAAAGAACGTAGAAATGGCCAATAAGCATGTGAAGAATATTCAATGATGTAACAATTTTCACACTGCAGACTAGCAAAGATTATAAAACTTAACACTACCTGCACAATGAGGGCACAAGAAAGAACATGCTTGTTTATGCCAAGTGGCAGGTGCAGCTTCTCTGGAAAGTTTGGTCATATGAACTAGAACCAAGAATGCCCACACCATGTGATTTAGCAACCCCACTGTTGGAAGTTTATCATAGGATGTTATTACAAATTTTTACAATGATGTTGTACATGTGATAGTCATTGTAGTTCACAATCTATTTATACCTGTCATCTTCTGTGCCAGGCATCTTACATGCAAACTGATTTATCCATATAACAAGTTCCATGGGATTTTATTAGAGCCATATACTACAGGTGACATATTGAAGATTTTAATCATAAAGTATGCAATGCTATAAAGTAATAAAAGAAGGTGCCATTAAAATGTTTTAGGTACTTACTGAAACTGAAAGATAATCATAACCTCCCGAGCAAAACTGAGGTTACAGAGTAGCATATGAAGCTATGTGGATTTACATACATGTGGTTAAAGGGTACGTGAGCCAGGTGTACTGGTAGCTTCAGCATGCAGGGGTCATGCAGGGAGACTGAAAGTTGAGCCAACCTGAGATATAGTGAGCGCCTCTTAAAACAAAAAACCCACCAACAAAATGGTAAATACCTTTCAGAAAGGTATGTTGAAAGCATATGCTCAAACTAGCAGCTATCTCTAAGTGGTAGAATGATCTGGGAATGATCTGGAAATATGAAGAATTTATGGGATGTAGTCTTCTTTACAGGTTTTATGAAGTGCATGAAGTATTTTCACTGTATTCCAAAGAGTAGGAATCATTTTTAAATTTACTATAGTTATATTTACTGCAGTTTAGTAAAAAGTATATGGAAAAAGTTTATGTAAAAGGCTGATATAAAAAATCATCACCCTTTTCAGAGTCACTTTCAGAGCCTGTTGTTTATCACTGTTCAACAGGAATTTCCAGTGTTCCAGATGGTCCCAACAGCCATCTACTACTCTGAGTTACAGGGAGTCATTGGCTGGCCACTCTCTGCCAAAGAGGTTTTTAGGAAGTCAGAAAGAGGGGATAACTTGTACTCCTTTTTCTGAAGAATGTCTCAGACACAGGAGAAACACCCAACTCTCCCATTTCTCTTTTGTCAACCAGAGGGAGGAATGGCTTCTAAGACTATTATATACCTGCCCCCCCTTTTTTCTCCCCACACCTCCCCCCAAAATTGACTGGGACAACTTGCTTTGGTGCCCTCTCTGGTTACTTAGTGGCTACTCTCTTTTGGATTACCCTGATAGGCATTGAGCTTGGCATCAGCTATGGTGCTCTTCCCCCATTCCCACCATCCTATAGACTCTGCTGCCACTGCTTTGAGGAGATGGCTGTGGACGGCTGGCCAAGGTCAGGATGGAGGTATCTAGGCTCATTATTAATGTCCTCAACCTCTCTAAACCCAATAGCTATGATGAACACAGCTAGCCCACCTGAATACAATCTAGTTTTAACTTTGACATTTTTTTCAGAGACAACAGCTGTCTATCAAATAGCTTGTGTGCCACCCTGATAGCTGGCTGTCCTAGCCACTCTGAACCTGCATGAACCAATCATAGGACTGTACTGTGAACCAATCAGCAAGCCAAAATCTGAACTGTTCACAAGACTGCACTTGGACCAACCACAGCTCTGCAGCTGCCATATAGGCAGCGCTCCCCTCACACTTCTCAGATTGGCCTGGGTATAGGAGGGCTCTCACTAGTGCAGTGACTCCCCCAAGCCCCATATTGCAGTACAGGTTCTGTTAAAACAGTCTATACATTAACTAGTGATTTATTTCTCAGGTACTGCGGGCTTAGGAGATAATGTAAATTTACTCAGCATTCTTATTGAGTAATGTGGACAGAGCAGTTGGTTCAAAAGAAAAAGCAGTGAACACTTGGTGCAGTAGCCCCAAAAAGCCCTAGAGAGCAGCAGTTAACAAAGATCAATGACAGAGTGCGACAACCAGCAGGGTTAACTGATAGCTTCTGGGACAGGCTGGCACTGAACAGCTCTGGCTGGCAGCAGCAGAGACCAGCAACCAGCAGTGCTGACTGATTAACTGTGTCAGCTGGTGGCATCATGGCTGCCAGCAGAGTTGTACTTTGCTAGTTTATGATTTCTATCTCAATTGAACAAAAGAACTCTCAACCAATTGGCATCACTTCCACCTGAGGGCTGATGATACAAGACCTACCTGCTTGCCCACTCACCCACCCCCCACCATCTTTGAAAAAGAAATTATTAGTGCCCGTTTGCAGTACACAAAGATTACATTTATCTTAGTGAGTAGGTACATCACTTAACATGTCTTTTTTTCCCACTCTCAAAGGTTTGACAAAAATACAAATTATTATTATCATGAATGGAGCAAAAACTCTATTAGTGAAGTCTAAAGCTTATTCACGTTTAAAAGGCTGTCAAATGCTACAAACATCACAAAATGTAGAAATAAAATCAGAATGTTTTGAATAATAAACTAGGAAATCCTTTAGGAAACTTTTCCCCTTCTTATCTTTTACTCTGTTTTTATTTATATTTGGGCTTCTCATATAAGAGAAATGATGTGATATTTAAGCTTGTGCATCCAGTTGATTTCATTTTACATTATGTTCTGAAGGTGAATCCATTTTCATAGGAATTACTCAAGTTTATCCTTTATGATGGCAGAGCTGTACTCCACTATGTACAAATGCCACATTTTCATGGGTGATGGACATATATTAGCTATTACGACTTACACTGCTGTGAACACAGGTATATATGCATTGCTGCAGCATGAGGTCTTTAATTCTCCTGGGAAGATAACTAGCAAGGGAACAGAAAAGTTAAATGGATTTTTTTTTTAGTTTTTTGAGGCATCTCCATATTGACTTTCATGGTGGTTGTACTAGTATATATTCCTAGGACCAATGTAGAAGTGTTTCTTGTCCCCTATAGCTTTATCACCATTTGTTATTATTATTTGATCTCTTGATGATAGCCATTCTTTCTGGAGAGGGAATCTCATTTTAATTCATAATTCATGAATGGCCAGAAATATTAACTGTCTTTTTCATGTGCTTGCTTGCACATCTTCTAGGAAGTAGATATTTATTTCAATTGCTTGCTTTTTAATTAGGCCTTTTGGGGGTGTTTTGGGAGGCAGGGAATTTTGTTTTCTTTTTTTTTGCAGAACCGGGGATTGAACTCAGACCTCTGTGCTTGCCAGGCAAGTGCTTATTCTACTGAGCCATCTTCCTGACCCCTTAAATTCTTTATATGTTATAGATATTAGTCCTCTGTCCAAGAGTAACATTTTTCTCCATTCTTTAGGTTGTCTTTTCATCCTGTTGGTTGTTTCCTCTGTTATACAGAAGAGTTTTAATTTTATATGATTCCATTTGTTGATTCCTGGGATTATTCCTTGTGCAATTAGAGTTCTACTCAGAAAGTCCTTATGCATGACTATGTCTTCAAGCGTTTTACCTATTTTATCTTCCAGTGGGCTGGATATTTCTGTTTTAATACTTAGACTTTTTTATCCCCTTTGATTTAGGTTTTATACATAGTGGCAAATGTGGGTTTACATTCAATTTTCTACATGTGCAGATTGTTTTTCCAGCACTATTTATTAAATACTATTTATTGAATATTCTTTACTTCACAATGTTTTGGGCTCCCTTGTCAAACATCAGATAGTAGAATATTCCAGTTGTTTCTGCATACTGCACTGTTTCATTAATCCACATGTCTATCTTTTAGCCAAAATCATGCTGCTTTTACTATTGCATCTTTGTAGTATCACCTGAAGTCCATGATTGTGGTGTCTCCTCCCTTGCTCTTGGTGCTTAGGACTGCTTTTGCTATTCTAGCTCTCTTCTGTATGAACTTAAGAACTGTTTTGTCCAGTTCTGTGAGGAACAGTATTTTGATTGGGACTAGGTTAAGTCTATGTACCAGTTTTGGAAGAATGGCCATTCTGAATATATTGCTTTGGCCAATCCAGGAACGAGGAGTATTTTTTCAGTTTATAACATTTTCTAAAATCTTCTCTTTTGGAGTACCATAGTTTTTGATGTACAGGCCTTTCACTTCATTAGGTTAAGTCCTATTTAATTTTTCTTGATGTGGCTCTGTAAAGTATTTTCCTAATTTTTTTTATTGAATATAGGAATGCTACTGATTTTCAGGTAGCTGACTGTGAATCCTGATAGATTGATGATTCCATTTTTAATTTCATAAGTCTTCTGGTGGAATTTTTTGGGTCTTCTAGGTAGAGAATCATGTCATCTGTAAATAACAATAATTTAACTTCTTTCTTTCCTATACATATCCCTTTTCTTTCTCTTATATAATATTTTGGTTAATGTTTCCAGAACTAGATTGAACAGGAATGGTGACAATGGACATATTTGTCTTGTTCCTGATTTTAGAGGGAAATATTTCAACTTCTCCTTATTTAATATGATGATGGCCACTGGTTTGTCATAAATGGCTTTCATTAGTACAACATAAGCTCCTTTTATACCTGTTTTCTTCAGGGTTTTATTATGAATGAATGCTGGATTTTGTCAAAGTTTTTTCCTGTGTTGAGATGGCCATTTGTCTTCATTTCTGTTTATGTGATCTATTATTTATTGACTTGCATATGTCAAACCATCCCTGAAGCCCTAGGATAAATCTTGATCATGATGTACATTTTTGATGATCTGTTGCACTGTTTGCCAGTACCTTGTAGAGGATATTTGCATCACTATTCACTAAGAAGCTTGAGTGTAGTTCTTTTTCTCCCACAGGATTCTAGTATGGTTTAATATTCAGAACCTTGCAATGAAATTAGAAATCAATGGTAAAAGGAACCGCCCAAATTACATAAACACATGGAAAATAAATAAAACTCAGTAACAGATGAACTTAAACAAGAAATTAGACAGTTTCTACAATTCAACAATAATGCCAATACAACATACTGAAACTTATGGGATCCAATGAAAGCAGTCCTACGAGGGACATTAATCATGGTGAATTTCCACATCAAAAGAGTGAACCCAATAAATAATCTAATGTTGAATTTAAATGTTCTAGAAAAAGAAAAGCACATTAAATACAAATTATGTACAAGAATGGCAATTATAAAGATCAGAGTAGAAACTAATATAATTGACACTATGACAATACAAAAAAATCAATGAATTAAAGAGTTGACTCTATTAAAGATTACATAAAATTGAAAAATCTTTAGCCAATCTCATCAAAAAAGAAGAAGAAGAAGAAAATAAAGTCCTAATCCATGCAATTAGGACTGAAAAGGGTGAAATCATAACAGACTCAGCAAAAACCAAGAAGATCATCATAATTATACCTAGTATAATTGAGAACCTGTATTATAAAAAAATGGGAAACTCAAAAGAAATAGAGATTCCTAGATTCATATGAACTTCCAAAGCTGAATCAAGAAGATATAAAAATTCTAAACAACCCAATACTAGTCAATGAAATTGAAGATATAATTTAAAACATACCAATAAAGAAAAACCTAGGTCCTGAAGGATTCACTGCTAAATTCTACAAAAAATTTAGAGAAGAACCTAATGCTACTACTTTTCAAACTGTTTAATAAAATTGAAAGAGAAATAATACTCCCAAATTTATTCCTGGAAACAAGCATTACCCTGATACCAAAACTAGAGAAGGATTCATCCAAAAAAGAGAACTATAGGCCAATCTTCATAATGAACATAGATACAAACCTCCTCAATATGATACTGGCAAACAGAACTTAGTCAATCATCAAAAACATCATTCACCAAGATCAAGTAGGGTGTATCCCAGGGATGCAGGGATGATTCAATATAAACAAGTCAAATAAATGTAATACACTGTATTAACAGAATAAAGGACAAAACTATATGACCATCTCAATAGATGCAGAGAAAACTTGTAATAAAGTTCAACACCCATTCATGATAAAAAAAACCTCACAGAAAAGTGGAATAGATGGTCTTTATGCCAATCTGATTTTAAAAAAAAAGCCATCTATGACAAACTAAGAGCCAACATCATACTCAATGGAAAAAAACTAAAGTTTTCATTATAAAATAAAAAACAAGACAAAGATGTCCATTATCACCACTTCTGTCCAATACTGTTCTGAAAACACTAACCAGAGCAATTAAACAAGAGAAAGAAAGAAAAGGAATACAGATAAGAGGTTAAATAATCATTATTTGATGGTGACATAATATTCTCCATAGAAGAACCCACAAACTCCACCAAAGGATTCCTAGAATTAACTTCTTATCATTTAATTGTTTAAATATAGGATGGTGAAAAATTGAATATTTTTTCATTATTAAAAAAATAGCCAGGAATATAGCTCAGTGGCTTAAGTGCCTACCTGGCAAGCACAAGGTTCTGAGTTCAATTCCTGAGACCACACACACACACACACACACACACACACACACTATATATATATATATATATATATATTAAAAAAAGAACAAGACACACAAAAATGACAATTTTATCATTTTGTTCAATGATTTCTCTGTTTATGGCATACGTTGACAGTGAACAGACAACAAAATTATATAATCTGACAGTAGTACCTACTCTTTCTGATTTTTTTTTGTATTACTGTCTCTGAGCAACACACTTTATGCTGCCAAGCTGACCTTTCCTTTTTTCTGTAGCTAGTGTAATTTCAATAAAATGTCTACCCACTAAATGCAGTGGTAGAGGATGATGGTGGATGCCCTGGTTGGGGCTGCATTATTCTGCATTTTTCAACTATTTGGTCTATTAGACTTGAACTGTAAATGACTTTTTGATCTCCCTTAGTGTGGGAGTTTTTGTTTTTGTTTTTTAACAGGGTCTCACTATGCAGCTCACATTCATAGCGATCCTCCTTTCTGCCTCCCTCATGCTGGGATTACAGGTGCGCGCCACCACACCCGGACTCCATTGCTGGCTCGCTCACCCGAAGGTGGGACCCACACAGCATGCAGAACCTGGAATCAAACCCTAGCCACTGCGCTCACCTAAGCAAGCACTTGATCTCCCTTATTTTGAATAAAACACAAACAAGTTCCACACTGTTTGTTTCAGAAGGTGCATAAATATTTTACAATAACTATTTTTCTTGTTTATGATTATAGTATAGCTTGTTAAAGTTGGTCACCTCTGTCAACATCACCTGTAGAATTATTAGAATCAATGACCACTATTGGAGATTTCTTTTGGTTTCAATTCTTCATTCAAGTTCTATCATTTTTGTATTATGAATAGTTGACAATAAGATGTCTTTTTTTTTTTTTTCTTTCTACTTCATAATAGACTTTTCTTCTCTCATATTCTAACATTCTTTTCGCTTTTTTTAGGGTTTTCTTCTGCAGGTTTCTTTTTTGTTGTTCTTGGGGTTTTTTTGAGACAGGCTATCACTATGCAGTTCAGGCTGGCCTTGAACTCACTTTGTAGCTTGAGCTAGCCTCAAACTTACAGCAATCCTCCTTCCTCAGCCTCCCAAAGGCTGGGATTACAGGTGTGCGCCATTGTGCTTGGTGTTCTTTTGTAGATTTTTTGACACTTTCTTGCTTTTCAGTTTTAGTTTCCTAAAAATGTGTTTTGCATTATAAAAGAATATCACTGAATTCTGCAGAAGTATAAAAATTATATCTAATGTACTTAGAATTTTTATAGATTGTAGCACAAAATTATAGGTTATTTTTTACCAAATAAAATAAAACACGAATTAGTAAAACAAAATAATAAGAATACATTATTGATTTCGGTAGAAACAAACATCAAAGGCAAATACAATGTTCTAAAAAATAGTGCAAAAATACTCAATATAAAACAAGTAAATCCATGTTAGAATGTATCTCATGCAAACAAGAATCAGTTGAAGTAACAGCACATGACCAAAGCTCAAGGTAGTCAGTACATATACAAATGTGCTGCCTGAGGGACGCTTGGGGTAAAATGTTGAGTAGATAATAACCAAATTCATCACTGTAGTAGATAGAATGTTAACACTCAAAAATCAATAGCCTTGCTATACACAAATAATTCACTGAGAGAGAAATTTGGGTGAAAACAAGATAGCGTAAAAAAGAAAGAAAGAGAAAAGATAAAAAAGGAAAAAGAGATACTTGGGGATCATTCTAACACAGGAAGTAAAAGACATATACACTGAAAATTACAGTACTCTGAAAAAGGAAATTGAAGAGAATATCAGAAAATGGAAAGACTCTTGGCTTTTGGCTAAGAGGCTAAGGTGCAACTTTCTTCAGTTGTCCCAAATCCGGGTTTACCCAACACCAACCACCTCCAGCATGCTGCCTAAGTTTGGTCCCAACAAGATCAAAGTCATGTATCTGATGTGCACCGGTGGTGAAGTTGGTGCCACATCTGCCCTGGCCCCCAAGATTGGCTCCTTGGGTCTGTCTCCAAAAAAAGTGGAGGATGACATCGCCAAGGCAACTGATGACTGGAAGGGCCTGCGGATTACGGTGAAACTGACCATCAGAAAAGACAGGCTCAGATTGAGATGGTGCCTTCTGCCTCTGCCCTGATCATCAGAGCCCTCAAGGAGCTACCAAGAGATGAAAGAAGCAGGAGAACATTAAACAGAGCAGAAATATCACTTTTGATGGGACTGTCAACACTGCCTGACAGATGCAGCACCGCTCTTCAGCCAGAGAACTTTTAGGAACCATTAAGGAGATTCTGGAGGCTGCCCACTCGGTAGGCTGCTACGTGGACAGCCTGCACCCTCATGACATCATGGATGACGTCAACAATGGTGTTGTTGAGTGCCTAGCTAAGAAACATAAGAAAATACATCAATAAAGAGATGATCTGACAACCAGCAGTCTTTTCTTGAGGGCTCATACTTGGTGGGGTGGTTAGTGGGGCCATAGTGGCAGGATTTGTAAGGTACCTTGGGTGACAAACTCGTGCGGAACATTCTGCTCTGTACAGGATAAATTTGAGGAAAAAAACTGAAATAAACATCACTTTTTGCAGAAAAAGAAAGAACGAAAGAAAAGAAAAGAGAACATGGAGAGATCCCAATCCTGTATAGGCAGCACCACAGCTAACTGGAGTTTGATATACTTCATTCACTTATGGCAAATTTTTTTTCTCCATGTTTGCAAAGTTTTCTGCCATTACATCTGTGAGCAGGTTTTTAAAATCATTTGGGCTGTCTCTGAGTTTTTCATGAACTCTAATCTTATTCAATTCTGTTTGCATTATATAGCAGCTATTAGATTGATTTTTCATAATAGCTTGCTATTTTAAAGAAATCTTTCTTTTTATGATCAGTAGCCCTAACTCTGTCTTCTCACAGGAATATGGAAGGGAAAACCAAGATAGTGAAAATAGTCATGCATTTCCAAAACTGTTATGCAGATTTAATATAATCCTAACCAAAACACCAATAACACACTTTACAGAACTAGAGAAAACAATCCTAACATCTATATGAACCAGAAGAGACTAAGAATAGCAAAAACAATTCAGGACAAAAAAGGAAATACAGGGGGTATCACAATTCTTAAAGTTGTACTACAAAGCTACTGTAATAGGGGCCGGGGAGATGGCTCAGTGGAATAAGCACTTCCCTGGCAAGCGCAAGGGCCTGAGTTCAATTCCTGGTTCTTAAAAAAAAAAAAAAAAAAAGCCTGTAATTTCAGTGCTGCAGTGGATGAGACAGGAAGACCACTATGAGTATGAGCTGCATAGTAAGACCTAGTATCAAATAAACAAACAAATAAATTTAAAACAGAAACCCTAAATCTGCTGAAAGATAGAGTAGGTAAAACTCTGGCAAACACAGGCCAGGCAAAGATTTTATGAATAAAACCCCAGATGCACAGGAAATATTACAAAGCATCAACAACTTGAATCACCTCAAATTAAAAAGCTTTCATACAGCAAAAGAAACCACCAATACAGTAAAGAGACAACTCACAGAATGGGGGAAAAATGACCACTTACTTCTTGAAGGACTAACATCTAGAATATATAAAGAACTGAAAACTCAGACCCTCTAAATGTCAGGACTTAATCCAAAACTGGGCATCTGAAATGAACAGACATTTCTCGGATGAAGTACAAACAGCAAATAAATAAAATGTTCAACATCACTGGTCATTTGATAAATACAAATTAAAACAATACAGATTCTGTCTCATTCCAGAAAGAATGTTATCATCAAGAAATCAACAAATGACAAATGCTGGTGAGACTGTGAGGATTCCCACCATTGCTGGTGGGAGTGTAAACTGGTACAACCACTATGGAAATCAATATGGAGATTCCTCAAAAAATTAAAACTAAAGGCTCAATCCGATGCACGTATTATGCTCCTAGGTATCTTCCTGCAAAGTGATCATAACACAGTGATACATTCATACCTATGTTTATAGCAGCATAATTTATAATAGCAAAGTCCTAGGAAGAGCCTTTATGTCCATCAACAGGTCAATGGATAAAGAAAACATGGTATTAATACATAATAGAATACTACTCTGCCATAAAAAAGGAAAAGGAATTATTTGTAGGAAAATAGATACATCTTGAAACCATAAATGTAAGTGAAATAAATCAGACACATAAGTTTAAATACTGCCTTCTTTCTCTATTTATTTATTTATTTTTGTAGAACCAGGGATTGAACTCAGGCCCTGTGCTTGCCAGGGAATCGCTTATTCCACTGAGCCATCTCCTCAGCCCCTGCCTTGTTTCTCTTGTATGAGAAATCCAAAGCCTGAACAGGAGCACAATGGAGGATACACATTGGGAAGTAGGAATAACATGCTCTAATAGGATGGGGATCAAGAGAGGCATGAGGAGGAAGGGACGAGAGGGGAGAGGAAGAAAGAGAATACGAGAAAAACTTTAAATAAATCTTTTGTAAACAGGTAGGGGAAGAAGGGTTGAAGGGAGGAAAGAGAAGGGGAAAAAAGAAATAATCAAGATATATTACATACATGTACAAATTAGCTATGACAAATGTGATCAATATATATGACAAATATGTTCTAAAAAAAATATAAAGTTAAGGGCTGGGAGATGGCTCAGTAGAATAAGTGCTTGCCTGACAAATGCAAGGACCTGTGTTCAATGCCTGGTTCCACCAAAAAATAAAAATAAAAAAATAATAAAGATAAAACAATAGTTATTCATGAAAAAGGAAAAATATAAATGGAAAAAGAAGTTGCCATATACCTATAACTAGGAAGTCTTTCAGAAATATGATAGATAGACACACTGATCTTTAACCTCCCAGCCTTCAGAAGGGTGAGAAAGAAATTTCTGTTGTTCATTAAAAAAAGAAAAGAAAAAAAGGATTCTCCGCCTGTGTTGGCCTTCTGGAATTTTGAATGTAGTGTGATGCAGAGAGCTTCCGACGGTCCTTGAGTTCTGTACAATACACTTATTTGTATGTTTAATTCTTTCTCCATATTTTGAAAGTTTTCTGCTATTACATCTGCAAACAGATTTTTTTATGCCCCTTGTGCTCTTCTGGTTTTTCATTTCTTCTAATTAATCTTAGTCTTCTGTGCATCAGTTAGCAGCTGTTGGATCAACTTTTAAAGTTCTTTTTTTCTTTTTTTTTTTTGTGGTACTGGGAATTGAACTTAGGACCTTGCACTTGCCAGGCAAGTGCTTATTCTACTGATCTCTCCAGCCCTAAAGTTCTTTTCTTGTTTTCAAGGTAGCTCAACAGCTGGTCCTTGAAAGCATCCCTGATCTTTTAATTCTGATAATCTTTCCTCACACTGTCACTTCTGCTGTCCATGCTTTGAATATAATTTTTAGCCTTCTGGATTTCTATTTGGAAATTTTGCATGGACTCTATCTAAACTGATCATTCATATTTCGTATTAGTTTATTTAGCTCACTTAAATTTTTATTAGGGTATCTTGTAAGATCCTGATCATTTTAATACTTCCATTAGCTCTTTAGTTAGATCTTCTTTGATCCTGCTGACCATTTACTCATTGATCAGTTTTTCAATCTCATCTGCTAGCTGTTGGAGCAGCTCAGGCGTATCACCTTTGCTTTTCTCCCCCTCAGTGTGCCTAGGATCAGCTTTGGTGGAACTGGGAGTTTGGGAAGGCATTTTATTACTCTGTCTTCTCATGTTTCTATTAGGGGTAGGGGTGTGTGTGTGTATGTGTGTGGGTGTGTGTGCACACATGTGTGCATGCATGCATTTGCATACTTAAGTTTGCAGGATCTTATACTGGAAAGATGTTAATGCTAGTACCGAGCTCTCTTTAGTTTGCTCTTCAGGGTCATATCCTGGGCACGACTAGCTATAGTTCTTTGTCTCTGCTCTAATATCTGACCACCTCTGCTAATTTGGAAGGAGAGGTTGCAGTGCAATTTGCCCTGCATCCAGTTCTCTAGTAGTGGACCTCAGAGTTGTAAATATCTTAAATGTAACTCAGGTATTGGCATATAGAGAAAATCTGTTAATAGCAGCAACTGTGTGACTCTGGCAATATCAAGTAAGTCAGCAACAGAATATCATCCAAGACAAATAGGATACTGGCATATCATAAAAACCAGTAATAGGTGGCCTGGGAGATAGCTCAGTAGAATAAGCAATTGCCCAGCAAGCACAAGGGACTGAGTTCAATTCCTAGTTCTGAAAACAAAAACAAAAAAACAGTAATATACCACTCTTAATCATAGAAATCTGGAAGTGTGATATAAACCTAAAACAACCCAAATACTGACAAACAGCAAATATGTACCAAATGTAAGCACCATACGTCCACAAATGACAGAAAGGAATCCAACAATAAAACTTAGGATAGATATTTAAAAATTAATAAAGCTTCATGGTTATAATGTTAAAGATATAGGGAATTAGGAATGGGAGAGTGCAAAGGAATTTTTTTTTAATTAAGCAATGTGAAATGAAAAAGAAGTGAGACACAGGATCCTATTAAGGAGTGGAAACATATTTTCAGAAGTACATAAAGGCAGTAGAAAAGAAAAACGACAAAAAGACAAAAGGGAAAAGGTAGGAAGAACAGTAAGAAAAATATAGAGAATAAAGATTTAAAAATTTAAATTGAAAGTTAAAAAGAAAGAAAAAATTTTAAAAATGAAACAAAACAAAAACCAAGGAAGGAGGGTGAATGAAAATTCCCCAGGGAAGAATAAAGAGGAAATGTAAATAAAGAGCCCAAAAACCAAGTAAGATTTTTCTCTTCACTTCTGAATGAATGGTCTTTCTGGCTCCACAAGTTTTCTGCCTAGCCTTAGCCTACAGTCTTGCAAGGTACCCTTACTATTCCAGAGGCCCTTCTGTTACCTGAGGCTGTGGCAATATTCAAGCAGAGCTGTGTCTCCGCTTGCCTTGGCAGGTAAAGAAGGGAATCAGACCCCTAGATCCATCCTGGATACAGGCAACAGGGGGAGGCCTCAAGCCCTCAATGTCTGTACTTTTAGGCCCAACGCAACTCAAACTGGGCCTGGCCTCCTACCACGGGTGTAGGGTTTGTGCTCATCCTGGCCCTGTCTGAAGCTGTACCTTAGCCACTCTGAGTCCCAGACTCAGTGGACCCTTCCTGGAATGGTGCCAGAGCAAGCACTCTGGCAGTCCGGCAAGCCCGTGCTCAGATCCCTATCTAACTGTTGCCTGCCATGTTGAGAGTAAAACCCTGTGCTAGCCCTGAAGGTCACAACTGTGGGCTTGCTGCAGAGCCTGAGTGGCCTGTTCACTAGGCACCACTGAGTCTCCCTGGAGCCCCCCTGCTCATCTTGCTTCTGCAGAACCACGTTCCCTTCCCCATGGGCCAAAAGTTAGGAGCCAGATAGGCAGCTCAGACTCTCATTTCCTTCTCTGCATTGTGGTCCATCTCACAAATGTCTATGCAGCCTTTAATTTTCCTGTCAGTTCCTTTCCCATTCCCATTGATCTACTTATCTTTCCCAATTTATTATTTTCCAGTGTCTAGACTCAAGATTTCAAAAGGCTGAATTATGCTACCTTTTACCACTCTTCTATCTTTTATTGTTGCTGCTGTTGGCATGCTTTGTTGAGACAGGGTCTCACTATGTAGTTTAGGTTGGCCTTGAACTATGTAGCCTGGTTGATCTTGAACCTGTGGTGATTCTTTTGTCTTAGCCTCCTAAGTACTGGGATACCAGGCACGCACCACCAAGCCTGGTCTGCCTGTCATCTTAATACAGGAGGCCTACACATCTGAAGCTCTTTCAATTAAAAAGTGTCCAGACCTATTCTCATGTAGAAAATTCCTCATTCTGTCCAGAAATGAAGAACACATCAAAACGTAACAGTCTGCACAGAAATAACTTTGTCTTCCCATCTAATTAAAACTGGAATTTTAATTACTATTATTATAAGTTAGAAAGTTTAAGTTGGTCTCAAGAGTCTCTGACGCTTGGGAAATAAGTCACTCATGAGAAACTTGTGCCTATCTTTAGTTACATGCTTTATTAAAAGTAAAGTATGGAAAGAACCAACTCAAGCACACACAACAGGGTCAGTTTCCCATGTAGAAGAGGAGCCACCTGCAGAAGGCCACACTATCTTGCCATCAGGAGCAGCCTATCTGACAAACAGGTGTGCAACAATGGTATACCACAAACATTCTCCTTTCAATACACAGTCCTCCCTCTGTATCCATGGGGGATTGGTTCCTGCTCCCTTCCCCCATCCTGCAAACCAGGATGCTCAAGTCCCCTGTATCCCATGGCATAATGTTCAAGCCATAACCTAAACATATAACCCTATACATACTTTAAGTCATCTCTAGATTATTTATAATACCTAATACAACATAAATGCCATATAAACAGTTGAACTGTGTTGCTTGGAGAATGACAAGAAAAGTCTACATACTAAGTAGAGATGCAAATTTTTCCCAAGTACTTTCGATTCCACATAGGTTGAACCCATGGCTGTAGAACCTGCAGATGCAAAGGGCTGACTGCATGCCTACGTACATCACATCAGGACCCTGTCTACAGCACTGAAGGAAAAACCAGTGTGGACAGATGTGTGGAGTCCCGCGGAAGATCCTCTATAAACACTCTTCACTTCTGTAAAAATGTATACATCAAGGTTGAACATGCTACACATCTAATGTAGAGACAGCCTAAAATGGTGGGGAGGACCTACAGATTAGCAGTCAGCTTGTCTACTGACTGGTTGGGAAAGTAAGCACAACTCGTCTTATTTCTAGAATCTATTTCCTCAGGAGTGAAAACAAATTATGCTCCTTCAGTCACAGAAATAATGAGAATCAAATGAAATAGCATGTAAGACAAGGCACTGGTGAACCCATAAAGACTGGGAATCTAGGATTAGGTTTCCTAATAACGAAGTGCAAGAGAGGTCTGGAATACAACATGGGTGATGCTTTTGCCATCAGAAGAGAATTTTACTGAATACAGTTCTGTTATAAGGCTCTGTAAGGAACATAAAACATGAGCCAAAAATAAGATCACAAATGTTCCAGTTCTATGGAGACTTATTTTTAGAAAAGAAAAAGCTAAACATAAAAAGTACAAGTTTTAAAATCTACTGAATTATTCAGAGTTTTCTGAGAAGCAGGAGAATACAGAAGAGAACACTGACTAATAATCAGTCATCCTTAATTTTATTTCCAACTCTGCCAAAAGCTGTGTGAACTGGGCAGTGCTACCTAAAATCACCATAGGCATGGGTCTAGAACGATGACCTTTCTAGTCCCTTTAAGTTTTAAAACTCTGGTTCAACAATAATTTACCCACTCAATTTGCTTTTCTGCTGCTACACATCTGTTTATGAAGAATCATAAACCAGCTTCCTGTTTCACAAGACCCATTTTTACAACCCCATCACCTAGACACTAACTCAAAGGAAGCAACAGAGACTTCTCACACAGCCCCATATATGCATTAAAAATCTATGCTCTTAACCTCCATGAAAAAAATCTCCACACCATCAATCACGTTTAACTTATTCAGTAACTTGTTAAAGTTACTGAATCTTAAAACCTGCTATCCTAACTCATGGAAGAAGCAAGTCAAATTTGGCGAATGGTGTATTTAGAGACAGACAGGTAGCAAGGGTGAACTGGATCTTGCAAAACAAGTATCACTTCTGGAGAACAATGGAAGAAACTTAAAAAAGTGGACACTGACACTGACTTATCAACAGGGGTCAAGGGAAATGGAAGAAAATAGTTCCATGTATCTGAATAGACCTGTAGGAATTGTATGTTATGCTATACTAAAATAATGTGAGTCATGGAATAGCATAACTTAATCTCATTAATGATTCAGGGTCACACTGTAGACTAAGAAGTATGAAAAATGTTTTAGAAAGATTTCCACTAAAATGCAACAAAAATATTTGGCACTTAAAGGGACAGACTTGATTTTTGAAAAATTCACTTCTACAAAACAATTAATTTGTAGTCATATTCCCTAAATGAGCTAAATTTCAATTTTTGGCATTCAATTGTTTTTCATCAGCATGTGTTTTTCCAGTATAATGGGCACATTTCTTACGGGGAGCTGGTACATGTATGCATTTTAATTCTTTTTTGTTTTTATTCTCTTTCCCCTCCCCTCCCTTCGCCCTCCTTTCATCTCCTGGTCCTCCTTTCCTACACCATAAGTTTATGGCCATTTTGTCAAAAATGAAGTAGGGGAAAGTACCTAGAGTTGTGTCTGCATAGTCTACCTACCATTCTACAGATCCCTGTGTACTTCCTTCCCAATACCATGCCATGCTTTTTACTGTAGTTTTGCAGTATCACTCAAAGTCTGGTCTGTGATGCTTGCTGCCTTGCTCCTGTTGTCCAGGGTTGCTTGTTATTCTAGATCTCTCCCAGTTCCATATGGGAGTTGTCAACCATATCCATTTACAAGTCAACTTATTATGGCTCCGTGGTGTATACCTCATTTTCATACTTTTCTGCTGGATGGTTAAGACCTAGATAGAGCAAGACCTACCAACACATGTACTTTTTGTTTCTTATGAGGTCAGTGAAGTCCCCTCAGGGTTTATCTTGTAGTCCTGTACCTTATTCAGTAGATCCTTTGTCTGTGTCATCCATGTGGATGAGTCATGGCCAATGCTTGACCAGTTTGCTCTCTGTGAGAGCCTGAGAGAAAGTTTTCTCTCCATGTGAGTCTCCCCAGGCACACTATAGAACTTCGATCTCTTTCTTCTGTGGCTCCATAATCTTGTTCAGAAAATTTGGAGCTCAACTGAGTTTCATGATGTTGCAGTACAGGTTCACCTATGTCCTGAGTCTTCACTGACCTTGAAAGGCTAGGGCCAAAATGTTGGCTGGCCCTGTAGGTCTTCTATTTCTCCAATTTTGATCTGTGAACTTAGGTTGTTAACCATCCAGAAGAAAAGCTGATTAGTATCCTATAGATGTCTATTAAGATGTCTATCCATTTGTTCACAAATTTGGTTCAATTCTAATATTTCTTTATTGATTTGTTTCTCTAGTTGACCTATTTGTGATAATGGAATATTGAGGTCCCTCATTATAGTTTTGTTGGCATTTATCTGTTTTTTTGTTTTTTTTTTTTTAATGTCCACCAGTGTTTGTTTTATGATGTAGACATATCAGTATTTGGTGCAAAAATGTTTATAATTAGTGTGGTATGGTGGCACATGCCTATATTTCCAGCACTCAGGAGACTGAGGCAGGAGGATCATCACAAGTTTGAGGCCAGTGTGGCCTACAAAGTGAGTTCAAGACCAGCCTGAACTGCTGAGACCCTGTCTGAAAACAAGCAAAAAAAAGTTTATACCCACAGCTGGGTACTAGTCTCCTTGTACTGTCCTCAGCATACCTTGTCCTGCTCTTTATCCTCTCATTGACCTAGAGAAGGAGGATTTCTGCAGTCCAAAGATAGCCCACAGATACGGGCAAGTCAGTTTATATTTGTGATCCCCAACAAGTTTGTTGCTGTGTCTTCTCATTTTTGTATTTTTTTTTTTTTTTTTTTAGTGGAGATTGAACTCAGGACCTTGTGCTTGTTAGGCACACAATGGAGCCACTGGCCTATCTCAAAGTTTTTGTTTTGCTTTATGCTTAGATCTACAGTTACTTAAAGTGGAGATACTTTGTTGCTTGTATGGAAATCTCTTTAGTTTGGTCTCTGGGCACGGCTAACGTAGTTCTTTGCCTCTGTCCCAAGATCTGAGCATCTCTGTTAGTTTGAGAGGGAAGAAATGGTGCATATTTGGCTGAGCACCCAATTCTCCAGGAAGGAACCACAGTATTGTGAACATCACCAAGGTAATCCAGGAACAGGTATACAAAGAAAACTTATTAATAGCAATACCCATATGACCCTGGTGATATCAAGTAAGTCAGCAACAGTAATATTACCCAAGACAAACTGGATATTGACATACTATAATAACCAACAATGTATCACCCTTGATCTTAGAAAATAAATCTAAAACTATTGTATAAACACTAGGACAAGCCAAATAGTGACAGACAGCAAATGCTTACTAACTTAATTACTGTACTTCCACTAATGATAGGAAAGAATTCAAGGGTAATGACACAGAGTTAACTACCTACCTAATGAATAATGATGCTTAATGGTTATATTATTATAGATATGATAGTAGGGATGGTGGAATAAAGAAAAATTTGAAAAATAATGGAAGATGAGAAGAAGAAATGAGATAATTCTATTAAGAGTAGAAGGACATTTACAGGATTAGATGAGGGAAATGGAAAATTCAAGAAGAAACAGAACATAAAAGAGGAGGAAAAAAAGAAAGAATATGAAGTATAAAAATAAAGAAATATTAAAAAAAAGGAATAAGAAAAAGAGAAAAAGGAGAAAAGGAAATTTACCAAACCCCAACGGACCAGTAAACTCTTGGAAAGAGGGAGAGAAGATGAGCCCAAAAATGGAAGTAAAAAGAATTTCTTTTTGAATATGTAGTTTCCTTCCAGGATCTCAGTTTTGGAGTCCAGCAAGCCAAGGTTTTCTCCAACCACTGTTACAGCTTATAGGTCTGTAAGGTGCTCTCCCCATCCCAAAGGGCCTGCTATTCACCCCAGACTGTGGCAATGTCCATGCCAATGTGTCCTGGCTCATGTTTATAGATAGAGAAGGCACTTGGACCTCAGATCTGTGCAGAATACAGGCAAGGGCTCAAATATCTAATTTGGGTACTTTCAGACCAAGTTGTTTCTGAGCACCACTCAGCAGGGCCTTCCTTCTCATTGAGGGGAGAGGACTATGTACCCTTTTTGGCCTGATCTTAAAGGAGATTTCTTTCTTCCCTGTTTCCTGTCACATCTATCTCCCAAGGCTGTCTCACACCCAGTCACTGTGGGAAGGTAACATTGGAGACTTGAAGGAAAGTTGCTTTCTAGTTCTGACTCCTAGCTTAAATAATCAACCTCTTCCTCAAAGGGCATCTGATTAAACACTCTTTGGCAATATGGGTATTGCCTGCTGTGTGGAAGGAGTTCCTTAGGTACAAAACTCTAGAGCCGGGCATGGTGGCGCATGCCTGTAATCCCAGCACTCGGGAGGCTGAGGCAGGAGGATTGTTGTGAGTTCGAGACCAGCCTGAGCTACAAAGTGAGCTTAAGGCCAGCCTGAGCTGCATAGTGAGACCCTGTCTCAAAAAGACAAAAAAAAGACAAAAAAAACAAAAAACAAAAAACCTCTGCACTGTTTCTACACTGTACAACAGCAGTGGGCTCCACTGCCTCCATTTCTCCCTGGGTCTCCTACTCCTGGGATCTTGCCTTGCTTCTGGGGAGCCAGTTTCTCTGCCCTGTGAGCCATGAGTAGGGGACAGTACAGATCATTTTGTTCTTTTCTCTGCATTGTGAATTTGTGTCTCCAAGTCTCTTAGCTTCTAATTAATTTTCCTGTCAGCTCCTTCCCAATTCCCAATAATCAACTTTTCTTATATTTTTCTTCACCAACTTATTTTTCAATATCTGGATTCCAGATCTTGCAGAGGTTGACTTGTTGCTGATTACCCCTGTGCCATTTTCTCCCCTCCTAGCACTTGGCTTTTTAGTGTCATTTTAGAGAAAAGAAAATGCGGAAAAGACCTGCTCCCATTGCCAGCACAATCGGCTGTAACAACCATAAAGCTCACCCACGGGGTGTGGGGACTCATTTCCTCCTCTACAGCTACACTGGCTTTCTTCCAGATCTTTGAATATGCCAAGCTTTTTCTAGACCTGGGCCTTATGAACATCCTGTTCTCTCTGCCTGAGATATTCCTCCTGGCCAAACTCTATTCATCTTCATCAATTTAAATCATTTCTTAGCAAGTTCCTCCAAATGTCCCAGACAAAAAGACTTCTATCAATTATTCTCCAATAGTTACTTCTTTCTTCTTTGTACTTATCATATTTATAATTAAATACTGTTCAGTGTCTATTTTCTCTCTTGGTTCATAAAGCTCCATAAAGGCAGAGGCTGTGTTCCATACCAGTGCCCAGGACCAAAGACCCAATACAGTGCCTAACACATCAAAGTACTCAATAAATCATTGTTGAATTAAAAGGGTAAAAATAATAGTATTCAACCTTTAGTGAGCACTTTTTAAATTAGTATTCTATATTGGGGCATCACTGCAACGTGCTAAATGAAGTAGGCAGCACACAGAAGTCGAGACACACATCTGGTAAGTGGCTCAGCAAAGTTTCAAATCCATGTCTGTCCAACACCAAATGACACTTCTAAATACTACACTTTCTCTAGCACAGTGTGAGGCAAAAATATTGAGGGTCAACTGTATATATGTATGTTCAGATTTGGTTCCTGTGTGTGCCCACAGTATTTCCTTAGGAGTTTTACTGCTATGAAAAAAGTTGAAGCACATAAACAAATATTTAAGCTCTAACTGTTAATGTATAAGAAACTTTGTAGAGGTAATCACAACAAACCCTCAATAGATGAATATACACTAAGTCCTGCAGGTGCTAAGTCTTCACAATGATCCTAAGAGGTATGCATTAGATTTCCTTCTTTTATTTATGAAAACATTAAAGCTCAGAGAGACCCTTTTTTTTCAGTCTTGCTCTGTAATTAGTCCAGTCAGAGACACTAATTTGTCCATAGTTAGCAGTGAACTTTGAATACAAGTCTGATACCTGAGATACTGCTGCCCTTCCTCAAACCATTACCTCAAAGAACTAACAATCATATTGCCAAGTTAAAACTTTGATATAATCACAAAACTTTAAAATAGAAGAATACCACACAACACAACTAACATTTCTGCCAGTCCTGAATCACTCTCGTTCTTGCCACCCACTCCAAGGCCTGTCACCCAACCCTGCCAAGTGATAAAAACCAAATGCATTTGTGTAGCATCTGTCTCTTTTTATGAACATGTTCCTCGGTAGGTAGTTCAAGGGCTGTATTTAACAGGATTATCTGGCTGACAATGGGGCCCTGTGGAGACTGTAACAGATCAACAGGCTTATTAAGAAATTATACAAGTTATATTCATAGTACTTCAAGGTTTTCAAAATATTTTCACATAGATTTCCTTTTCAAAACTTCCTGATAATGCCACCTTTTGCCTGATAGGCAAACTGAAGCTTAGAAAGGCTAACTGGTTTCTGCAGAGAATACTGTGACTGCAAGGAGCAGAGTAACTTCACAGTCATATGATTTATAATTGGTATCTATAGCTTGTTTATCCCTAGAGCAAATGCAAAGATTTAAACACTACTATGAAACACTTCCAAATGTAGCACCACATTGGGACAATTCTTGTCCCATAAGCCTCATCTTAGCCTCATCAATGAAACGAATGTGACCAGCTAAAGAGCCTAGCAAATTAACAAATTTGATTCAAGCTGTTAAGCACATCTGATAGCCAGTGTTCAACCTATTCTGGTTCGTAAGTGTTCAGAAAAGAGAGCTCTGTTCATAGACATCTAGGTTTCTCATCCACTGGCTCACATTCTCCCTCAGCAAGTCTGGGAGTGGTCTGTAACACCTCTGACATTTCACCTTTGTCCTGACCTCTCCTCTGCTCTCCTGTTGGGCATATTCTTCCAAGCCTAGGGGAAAGACCAGCCTCTGAAAGAGCAACTCTTCTTGGCTCCATATTGCCACTTGTGTTTTCTCTAGCTTTGGCCAGGTGTCCAGTGTTATCTGGTAAATAATTTCAGCACCCACAGTGCCTAACTTCCCACTGACACTGTCCTCTCCACTTATTTAAAACAAAAAGCTTTTAAAAAAAACTTCATACAGTATGTGTTCATATAAATGTCAGTCATATTTCTTGTCAAATATCTCTCTCTGAAATTTTGGCCATCTGAGCATGTTTTGGATTGTCCTACCTCAATGCCTCCACAGATGTCCTAAGAATTATCTCCACCTTGATTCTCTCTTAATCAAGGAGGCTTTCCTAGACCTCTGTGCTGGAGTGGTCCAAGCTTCTTTCAAGCTCCCAGAAACTCCCAGAAAGCAGTCTGTGAACACACAGATCCTTACAAAGGTTAATGGAGTTTAGCTTTGTTTATACACAGGCCTGGACTCTACCCAGTTCACAGTAAGAAACTAAGTGTTTACGTTTGCTTTTTTTTTTTTTTTTTTTT
>PVKA01027157.1:0-30851 GCA_004027165.1 Ctenomys sociabilis
TTAATTCACTGATAAGAGATATCTGCTAAAATAATATCTGTAAATATAATATCATGTATGCATCTTGTACAATACCAAAACATTATGTAAACAGTTTGCAATGTATTAATTTATCAAATCTGTATTGTTAAGGTGTCTTGAAACTGTCTGATTCACATTTGTAGTTCAATAAAATAAAAAAATTTAAAGAAATTTAAAAAAATCAATATACAGAAAAACATAAAAAAATAAATAAATAAAAATAAAAGGTTTGCTGTCGCTAGTCCAGACTAATGTTTAGAAAACTGTGATATGTCAATACAAGTCAATTTAATAACAAAAAATAGAATTCTGTATGAGGGCTTATCTAACTTTTAAAACCACATTTTGTTTTATTTTTTTAAAACAGGGCTTTCCGTCAACATACTGTTCTGAAGGTCATCTGTCCAAGCTGTTGTGTGGATCAGTAACACATCCTTGTTGAAGAATCGTACGGCATTGTATGGATACGACGTTTTCTTTCCCAGTCCTTTATTTTTTAAACGTTTTGTGTATGTGGTGCTTGTAAGGTCTCACTATGCAGCTCAGACTTGTGGTGATCCTCCTGCGTTCAGCCTTTCCAGCTTTGGAAGTCTCATCATGACACTGGGATGCAGGCCAGTTCAGCGTGCCCGGGGGGCCTGGTTGGTGTGGTGTGTGGTGCAGGGAGATTGAACTGCAGTCCTTGCACTTTCTTCAGCCTGCCTAAGCAGGACCTTTAGTCCTCTGAGCTATCTTGCTGGCCCCTCTCAGTCCTTCTTTAGGAGCATTTTCCCGGTTTTTTTTTTTGTTTTTTTGTTTTTTTTGGCAGAACTCGCAATTGAACTCAGGCCCTTGCTCTTGCCAGGGAAACGCATATTCCACTGGGCCATCTCCTCAGTCCCAGTTGTTTTAGTTTTTGATGATTACAAATAAAGTTCTGAATATTTATGCAGAAATGAGCTGACATTTGCTTTCATTTCTCTTGCATGAATACGAAAGAGGAGAATGACTTGGACACATGCTAGACATATTTTTTAAAAGATTTAAGAACTTTTCAAATTGTTTTCCAGAATGGCTGTGCAATTCTACATTCACGGGTAGTAGTGCAAGCACACCCATACTTTGTGTACTGGAGTTGTTTTTTTTTTAATCTTAATTGTTTACTATATAACATCTTTTGTTTTAATTGACCTCTTAAAGTGATTACCTTCTATCTTTCTTTTTTAGTAATGTCTCTGTTCAGATTCTTTCTTTTATTTTTCATATTTTAGGGAAGGATCTACAGGGTGTTCAGGGTCTCACTACTAGGTTGGACTCTTATTGATCTGACTATTCACTTCCTCCCAAGAGCTGGGCTTACAGGTACACGCCACCACTCCCAGTCTCAATTGCCATCTCAGTGTGTTCCAAGGGTGGGGTTAGCACACCCTTAGAAGATCTGTTCAGATTCTTGGGGCAATTTTTATTAGGATGCCTGTCTTCTTATGAAATTATAAAACTTACTTCTATATTATAAACATGAATTCGCTGTCGTAGATTGATTGATTAATTGACTGATTGATTGATTTGATCAGTCAGTTCGGATTCATAGTGATCCTGCTATCTCAGAATCCTCAGCGTGGGGATTACAGGTGTGTGGCACCATGCTCAGTTTCTGTAGCCTGCATGGCTTGCAAAGAGTCCTGAGGCTGGCATGGCATGCAGTAATGGGGATGGAACCCCCATCCTTGCATTTCCCAGATGGGTGCTTATGTCACTGGGCTATCTCCCTAGCCCCCATTTTATAGCTTTTGATAGCATAGATCTTGGCCACATTTTATAAAATTTATTCATAATTATTTCACCTTGTGATAGTATTATAAATGGTATTTCCTTTCAGACTTCAAACTTGAGTTCTTCACTACTAGGAAGGAAATATAATTTTTATAAATTGAATATGTAGTGTGAATCACTCAAAATTCCCTTGATTTTTCAATAACTGCCTTTTATTTCTTGTCCTATATTATTTCATGTTCCTTAAGCTACAATAAAATTTGAAAGACATGTTGGATGCAGGCGGCCATTATTGTTTCATTAGTGAAGAAGAGGGGAGCTTTTCCTTTCATATGATATCAGCTACAATTTCTTAACATTCTTTCTATCAGATTTATGAAGTTTCCTTTTATTTCTTTCTAATGTTCTGAGCATTTTCATCATTAAAACTTTCAGTGAATTTAGTAGTTTCTCTTTTTTTGCAGTACTAGGGACTGAACTCAGGACCCTGTGCTTGCCAGGCAAGCTCTTATTCTACTGAGCTATCTCCCCAGCCCTATTTTTTTGTGGCACCAGGGGTTGACCTCAGGACCTTGTGGTTGCTGAACAAGTGCTTATTCTACTAAGTTATCTCCCAGGCCAGTAGTTTCTTTATAAAGTAATTTGTTTCAATGATACTTTTAATTTAGTGCCATAATATGATTATAATGGCTATTTTAATATATTTACTTATGAGTTAATTTCAGCATTTGCACAATTTCTTGTTCTTACAATGCATGGTGTCTACTAGTTATTTTGCTCATCAGATAGGTATCCAAATAGATTATTGCTCTTGCTTTTAATTGGAAGCCAGACACTATGAATTTTAAGCTACTGAGTGTTGAGGTTTTTTTTTTTTGTTTGTTTGTTTGTTTTAAGCCTTCTTTTAAAGGTTCTTGAAGTTTGTTCTGGCACATAGTCAGGTTGTTTGAAGTCAAAATAGTATTGTGTAGCCTTTCCTTTAATCTTTGTGAGAAGAGATCAAGACTAGACTTTAGAAGTGTTTCCCTCTGTTAGTCTTCTAAGTATCCAAACTTCACGCTCCCTTTATTAAAGTTTTCTTCTTTATGTCTGGTGGACATATGTACATGTTTTCTTCACTTTATAACATGAAGAATTCTTGTTCCTTTCTGGCAGTTGTTTCTATTTCAAGTAATTTCTTTACAAATAAGAGTACATAAGTATAGTATTGTGCTAAAAATTCAAGTGAAACACTTGGAGGATACCCAGAGCTTACTCTGCTGGAGTTTTGCTGATTCCTAACTGCCTTCTCTTATCTAGAGACTCTGATGAACTTCTTTTATGTTTTTTGTTTCCCTGAGCTTGAAATTACAATAAATTTAAGGAATCACTTTGTATCCTTTCTCTGCAGAAACAATACTCCAAAATACTTTTGTTACAATTACTGCAATTGTTTTCAAGTGTGTATTTGGTCAGATTTTTAAGGCATCTGAGGTAAGAGGGTAAATCTAGTTCCCTATTTTTTACCATCATGAGGAATTCACATACATTTTTCAGCTAATCTATTTTAACTTTTCTTTAAATTATTCAGCATTCTCATTCTCCAGAAAATGATGTGCCAAATATATCCTGGAAAAAAATTCTAATTAAGTCATTAACATATCACCTAAAGATTTTCAAACCTATGTTATAGTAAAATAATAAAACAAAAGATGCAGAAAGTCTACCTATGGTTAAGAATTGGCTTCATCATTTTTGACTGAGGAGAATCATTCAAAGCAAGAACAGGAGAATTAAAGTGTCTTTAATTCAATTGTCTTAGATTGTATATGATTATTTAATATGATTCAGGCAGTGTGATCAATTCCTCTCAGTTTGGTAAAGGATTTGCAAAAGTGTAATTATGTCAGTATCCCAATTATACAGAGAAAAGGCTCATGGACTTGTAAAATACAGAAAACACCTGCATGAACTGTATATAGCCACATATATCTCCAAAAATGAGGGAATTTCTATACATGGAGTGATGATTTGTGTCATGTGTGGAAATAGGAGTAACCACAATAATCAGATCTAAGAAGCATATCAGAATGAGCACGTTACCTCCTTCCAGATGTTTAGCATGTTAAGAATTGACAAAGCATATATATATATATATATATATATATATATATATATACACACACACATATGTGTGTATATATATATATATATATAGTAGAATTGATATATAGCTATATTACATATATATGTATATGTATGAGTGTATGTGTCTACTATAGACAATTTTTGTTTGAGAGTTGATTTGATGTATATATGTATATATATATTTATGTATATATATAAATATATATGTATACATATATAATTTATGTATATATAATTTATGTATATTTCACTACAAAATGGTCCTTCATTTATATCCCCCTTTTTTGTTTAGTTTTGCCAGAGACAGCTACTTTCTCTTAATTCAATGAGAAGAAAGATTTGTACCAACTGTGTTTGGAGAGGATATCATATCTGCATCTTGTATTATCAATAACTTGTATGAAGACAACAATGTACAATGTATTAGTTATTGTAACTGTCCTACTAACTTGTTTTAAAACTGCCCCTTTGCTATTTTTTTCTTAACGAAATTAATTAAGAAAAAGCATTGACAAGGAGCTTCTATAGGAAATTTAATTTGTGTAGACTTATCCTCTGCATTATTGTGTGTTATACTGGGAGAACTAAAAGTCTCCTCCAGGAATGGCATGAGTCAGAAATTTCAGGGAACTTCCCCGTATTATTCATAGAAAATATCTTTTATTCTCACATTGGGATTCCAAAAGTTTGGAGGGCATCAGGAGAATCTTAGGAAAGAGATGCAACTTTTCTGAGATGACACTTAGGGTTTAACACACAAATGAGTGAATTAGTCTTTGGTAATAGAGGGTTTTAGTATGTAGTTGCTTAATGAAGGTGTGTATATCTTGGCAAATTTCAGTACCTTTTACTCTAGTGGTCCTTGATAGTAAGTTGAGCCTCATTTGAACAGTCTGAGATTGTTCACTAAGGGCACTCAGGTGTCTGAGCACTCCGGGTTTCCTGCTGGAAGGAAAACAGAAGCCTTTCCAGGCTAGGGCCAATTGATACGTGAGGTTACCTCCATAGTTCTCCATGTTTAATTTGTGTAAGAAGCACTGGAGGCGCTTGTTAAAGCTACAAATGTCTGGGGCTCGAGCCCAGCATGTTCTGAGTCGATAGTCTTGGAAGGAACTTTGGCTTGTATCTCCTTCATAAGTACCACGCAAGAACATGAAAAAAATGTTCACACTTTGGTAACAGACTAAACCTGGCTGAGAATGAAATAATTCCTGTATTTATGATCGGATGAAACCTTTAGGAAGGACTGGTGTGTGTGTGTGTGTGTGTGTGTGTGTGTGTGTGTGTCTACTATAGACAATTTTTCAGAGTTGATTTGAATAGGGAATGAAGTGGATATGAAATCCCTTGGCTTCCGGATACAGCAAGATGTAGTAATATTTTTCTATAGTTATGTTGGAATTGCTATTTTCTGAGTATACTCTTCTTAGGTGGGAAAATAGAGAAGCTCGTATACTATTTCTCCTCCAAGCCCAGTACTCATATGGGAAAGGTAGATTTACTTAATAAAATGAGAGATTTACGAAACTTGAGGAAATATATGAAATGTGTGAGGGCAATTTTGAAATCTGAGACCCCAGAGATTTCCTTAAATCAAAGAAGAGACCCATCTATCTAGATTTGTTTGGATTATGGCTCCCAGGTACTGTGGGCCAGGAGGGAGGGATTCAGACAGCCCCCTGGATCCTTTCAGATCTGTCTCCATAATTCTACATGAATCATCCGGCCGTGTGGCAGCTAGCCATTAGCCCGACTTCCTTCTCATCCCCGTCCCAGTACTGTTTCCAGTGTTTCCAACTGTGACTTTCTCTGTAGCTCCATTTGTTTAGAAGCTGTTTTCTTTTCACTTCTCCATGGCTATTTATTAGGGATTTTTATGTTTTTCTTGACTGGAATCTAAAACTGTAGACAGGATAGATGGTTTGAAGTTATTGTCCATTTACTCAAGTAATTTGCAAAATCAAAGTGTGTGTGCATGTGTGTGTAACTGAGACTGAGTTTTCTATATAAAAATGCTTCTCAGATAGACTATGTTAGGACACAGTTATTTCAATTTTTCAATGATATGAATCCTTTTACTTTTGTTATTCTTTTAGTTTATTTTTGTGTGATCATTCAGAAGAATTGTGTGACTTGCATAGATCTTAAAAGTTCACTTTTATAAGGCAGATTCTAACTTCAAATATAGATTTCTTTTTTTCAAGTTACCATGAAGCCTTTTTAAAAATGTATTTTAGTATAGGGTCTAGGATCTCACTACACAGATTGGACTCATAGTGATTCTCCTGCTTTTAGCCTCCCAATTGGCAAAATTATAGGTCAAACAACTGACAAATTCAAGTCTCAGTTGCATCTCAGCATCTCCCAGGGGTGGGCCTGGCACAGTACAGCAGGATCGAACCTCAGTCTCTGTGACTGTCTAAGCAGTTGCTTTAGTCCACTGAGCTATTTGGCCAGCTCTGGGGCCTTTAGCATACCTTTGTCTTGTGCACAAACCTTTTCAGGGAGAGAGAAAAGCTATAGAGTGTTTAGCATTGTAGGTGTGCATCCATTTCCCCACCCCACTCCATGATAAAGAATAGCAGCATCTCATAGCCTGGTTTTCATGATAGGACACATTTATTTGTGTATCTCAGCCCTCCCTGATAAACTTGATGAAATATAACCTTGCTATCCACTAGTTCATGATCTTAGTAACAAGTTGAGCTTTCTCCACCTTGGTTGTTTTGCTTCTAGAATGGGGAATAAAAATAATAACACATTTACGTGGGCTGTTAGTACTGAACACATAGCACAATATAATACACTCAGTAGACAATCAAAAGAAAGTGTGGACTATTATTAACACTACTGGTAGCTTCATTTGTTTGCTTTTATTTTTCAGAACCGGGGATTGAACTCAGGCCCTTGAGCTTGCCAAGGAAGAGCTTATTCCACTGAGCCATGTCCCTGGCCCCTTGTTTGCATTTCTTAAGAGAATCCTTTGACATCATCACATGAAGTTTAATCAAAAACAAAACTTGAAGTGAGACAGTTTTTGTTTGTAATACTTTGCAAAGAGCTATGCTCATTTTTGAATTTGTGAGAGAGTTTTTGCCTATATTTATCATTGTATCTATGTAGGGAACATATGAAAAATAATTCCTGCTGTTTCATGCCCCAAAACACAGGAAGGAAAGCTGTCTGTTGTATGTGTCAAAAATTGAGGCCGAAATTTGAAACTTCTGGACTTCAGCTCCTTAGTATTTAAGATGAAACTAACAATCTCTTCACTTTCCAGGGTCTGTATTTGCAAGGGAGAATAAGAGGAAGGAAGTCTCGAGGAAAAATATTCCTTCCTCACTAGCAAACCCTGTTGAAGTGCACTGTTGTAGGCCTTGTTATTTTTAAGTGTCTGGATTTTCTTTATGAATTCATTAAAAAATATTTAAGTAGCTCCGGTGGCCTCGTGTCTCATTCCAACATAAACTCAGCCCTGGGGAGCACATACCACTTGGCCCACCTTTTCATTTCACAGCCTCATAATCATGACAAATTGCAGGTGCTGAAGTGATGCTGGATCCCTTAGCATACCTGATGGGATGCTCTTAATATTACTCTTCTGTCCAGAATTTCTTAATATCTAGGACATCTCTCTTGTGGTTGCCAGTTAAGGTCTTGTAGGCCCAGATTCAGTTTCATCAACTTGAAAATGGTTGCACTTTTAACAATTAGTGGTAATTTGGGCTCATCATTAGGATCTGTGGATTGGCTTCAGGATGAGTTTTGAGTTATCTTTTGGGCTGTCACAAGGTCCTGGCTGTATGACATAATCAGCCAGTTTTTTTTTTATTGTATTTACTGATGATTCTTTATATTACTTTGATCTGCTGCATAGTGAACCTGATAGAGTAACCTATTAAGGTCTTACATCTTCACTGACATTTTTCTTTGGAAGTCCTACATGTATATGGCACGTGTTGTACATGTCATTAATTGCATGCTACTTTTTACTTTCTAATCTGAACGCCTTTTCTCTCTCATCTCATTGCACTGGTGAAGAATTCTAATACAGTGATGAAGAGAAGTTGCTAGCACTGATACCTTTTCTTTACTTGTGTCTGATTTCAGGTAGAAAGTGCTCCATCTTTTACCATTTAAGTAAAAGTTTGAGATTGGCTGAAGATGTTTTTAGATGCCTTCATAAAATTGAAAATGTTCCGATTTACTGCTAGCCTACTGTGTGTAGCTATGACAAATTCATTTTAATTTTATCAAATTCAATGTTTGCATAGAGTCATGCAAGTTTTTCCTTCTATTTTGTTAACATGGTGAATTTCATTAAATTAGTTTTGAGAATGAAATACCATTTATTTTCTGGGATAAATAACACAATAATAATATATCATCATGTGTCCATTCTTTTAAATTTTATTTGGTATTTAGCTTGTACATATATGAAGAAAATTGATCTCATTATTTTCGTTGTGGCATTCTTCATTTCAATATTAATGGAGTGCATGTACCATCCAATGTGTTGAAAAATGCTATTTCCTTGTTTTCATTTTGAAAGATTTTACATGGATATGCTTTCTTAAATATTTGATAGAATACAACAGGAAAATCATATCAGCCTTCATTTGTCATTTGGTGAACATATTCATTAGAAAATCAGTTTATTTAGTAGATAGAAGGCTATTCAAATGCATAATTGTGTATCAATTTTAGCAAATTTGGTTTTCAAAGTGTCCATTATATGAAGGTTTTCAATTTTCTTAGCATAATTTTCAGAAATATTACTTTTTTTAAAAAAATCTGAAATATAATATATATATTCTTTCATTTCTGTTTTAGTGATTTTTTATGATTAGGTTAGGAACAGGTCTATACATTTTCTTAATTACTGTTTCAAAGTGACTAGATGTGCTTTTGCTGATTTTCTTTATTTTTTGTGCACTCTTTATTTTACTATCTCCTTTTTCTCTTCCTCCTTTTCTTTCTTCTGTAGAGTTTAAAGTTGGGGAGTATATAATTGATTATGGATCTTTATTATTTTAGAATATCAGCTCTTAAAATTACATTTTTCTGTATAGCTTAGGATGGCCAAAAACTCATAGTGATCTTCCTGCCTTAACTTTCCAATTCTGGAACTTTAGGCATCTGCCAGCAGTTGCTAGCAGGTCCAGATTCAAATTATGTGTTTTACTTAATAATATTTTGATATGTTTTGTTCTCTTATTATTCAATTAAAATATTATTTCAATATAGCATACCTAGTTTTCTTCATAAGTTGATTGGAAGTATTTTTTTAATTTTAAATACTCTATTAGAGGATTTTAAAGTAATATCCTGATATTTGCTGTTTTCTACTTTCATTTTCTTGCACTTGGAGGTTATATTTTGATTTCTAACCTTGCTAGTATGCTGAGGCATATTTCATAGCCAAACAGGAGTTATACTGGTACATGTCCCATGTTGTAAGGAGGTTTTACTGTGTGGAATTGGAGTATATTTTTCTGCAAATATTCTCCAACTTAAGATAGCAAATAGTGATAGAAATGAAGTGAGTTAATAGTGATTTAACCAAATGAATTTCTATGTATTTGTTTTGTCAGTCTTGGTGCTGGAGAATCAGGACCTTTATTATTATGAATTGCCCTCTCCCCTTGTTACTATGTCAAACTTTGTTTCAGGTGTTTGTTTTGACAATTGAAAGTGAAGTCACTGAAAACACTTTTATGTTCTTATAAATCTCTAATGTAATATTTTCTGTAGATACTGTTTCTTTTCTTTCTCTCTCTCTTTTTTTTTTTTTTTTGTATTTTAGGGAAGGGTCTACAGGGTGTTCAGGGTCTCACTACTAAATCAGACTCGTTGTGATCCACCTGTTTACAGCCTCTCAAGTGCTGGGATTACAGGGGTGCCCCACCATGCCCAGTCTGAATTACAGTCGCAGGGTGTCCTGGAGGCAAGGCCGGTGCGGCAGGCCTGGGTATCGAACCCAGGACCCTGTGCCTGCTTGCAGGTGCTTTAATCCACTGAGCTATTTGGTCGGCCCACTGTTTCTAAAGTAAGGAAAAATATTCCCCACTGGCTGGGTAGGTGGAGACCTGGGTATGGAAATAAACCAATGTAGAAAGGCAGGCAGGCCTGAAGTAGCTGGCCTGTATTTTATGGAAAGTACTAGTGGGGAGGGAAGGAGAAAACACCTAAACAGAAGCTTCGTGTTGATCAAGCAAGCCTTCAGCAGCATGGAGCAGAGGAGCAGCAGAGGGCTTGGACTGCAATTCCAGGCACTAACACACCTACTAAGCAGAACTGCTGGGGAGAGTAAGGCAGAAGGTCAAGGTGAACGGATCACTTTGCATGTTGGGTCCCGTAGGTAAAACGGGAAGGCTGAGAACTCAGCACGCACGTGCAGCGGCCGCTTCCCTCAGCAGCAGCTGCTGGGTCGATGAATCTGAGGAAAAGCTACTACACAGCGGAAAGTGAATTCAGCCTTTATCCACGCAATCTGGATTTCAAATCCTGATTTGTACTTTCTGACCTTAAGACAGATACTGGGCTTTCTTTTGCACCTCTCGGTTCATTTTTGAAACTCAGACTTTATTTTCAAGTTGGTTAGATTTGACATATGATAAAACACCTTCATGGATATAAAATAAATAACTAAGTTTTTTGTTCTTAAACCAGAAATCGAACTTGGGACCTTGTACTTGCCAGGCAGATGCAGTGTCATTATGCTATAGCCCTGTCCCTAACCCAGGCTTTCTCTTTTACAAATGTTAGGTTTCTTTTCCTTGTACCATAAATTCAGACTTAGAAGGTATGTATGAATTTATCTCTGTCTATGTGTATTTTCTGTGCTTTTGTCTTCCTCTCTTGAGTCTCTTATGCCTGAAAGCTGGAGAGCTTGATCAAGACTTTACCACTAAGGGGCGGACAAGATAGCTCAGCAGACTAAGTGCCTGCTTACGCAAGCGCAGGGACCAGGCTTCAATCCCTGGCATAAAATGCTGCATCGACCCCATCCCCAGGGTGCACTGAGCTGGCCACTGAGTCCAGGGTTGGTGGCACACACCTGCAATTCCAGCACTGGGGATTCTGGGACAGGAGGATTACTACATGTTTGAGCTGCCTAGCGAGACTCTGTACAAAATACATAAAAATTAAGTAAATAAAATAAAATAAAGACTAAAAAGACATTTATCCCACTAGAGAAGCAGCCTATCAGTGCAGTGAAACAGTAGTCATATGTTCTGGAAATCTGTTGTCCTTGAACACTTTTCCTCATGTGTGGCTTGAGGACCTTTGAGAGCCAGTGGCAACTGACAGCTTTGTCCCCTGGGTTCTGTGATAATGCCAGCACTCTCTTGGTAGTTCTAGACCCACAGAGTAATCTGTAGGCAGTTTTTAAGTTTTCTAATTCTTTATTTCACATGTTTCACTAGAAAGTCTTTCTTTGTGTCCAAAAGAATTTTTTTAAATCATTTTGCTTATAACTGTTGTTCATCATCTATCCTAAATTATCCTGACCTATCCTAAATTTTCTTGGGAGACTTTCCTCATCATTGTTGTTAAGGTTTCTGTGTACTTGTCCCTCCCACCCCCAAAGCCTCATGTAGCCATTGGGGCATGGTTCTAGAGTTTATGATTCATTCAGGATCCAAGGCTGGGATTACGGGTCTGAGTACTGCTGGGATTATGGGTGTGAGGGCTATACCCTGCCTGAAGCAGATAAGGAGGAGAGAGAGACTTGCTTTCTGTAGCCATTGTTGCTGTTTCTCTTCCCTTTGCTCTTGCTGTTTTGCTGTTTTTCCACCATCATGAACTGTTGCCCTCTGCAGTGTGCCAGTCTGTCTTGGAGCCAACAGTGTATGGACTGAAACCTCCACTAGCTGTGGGCTAAATAAATCTTTTCTTTCTTAATTTTTTGTGTCAGTATTTTTTTCCCATCAGTGAGAGAAAAATACCTTAGACAATTATTAAGAATGCCACTGCATACAAGGACAACAATATGCAATGTATTTATTATGGTAATTGTACTGCTAACCTGCATTGAAACTGTCTCATTGCTACTTCTTTCTCAATAAAATTATTAAAATATATAAAAGAATGCCACTGCAAGAGCTGACAGTATAACTCAAGAGACTAAGCGCTTGCCTAGGTGGGCGCAGGGGTCAGGGTTTGATTCTTGGCACTGTATGATGTGCTGCCCCGCAGGTGTGCTGAGCTGGCAAAGGAATCCATGTATGGTGGCGCATACCTATAATTCCAGCACCAGGGAGGCAGAAATTGGAAGTATCACTATGAGTCCGAGCTGTGTGGTGAGACCCTGCACACAAAAAACATAAGAAAAAGAAAAAAAAAATTTAAAAAACATACCACTGCAGACATCCAAGCTCCAAGCTTTAGGTTTGATGACTGAGGTCTACATCCTCCTTCTCTTGTTCATCTCCACTGTGCCTCGTTTTACATCCATCTGCATTCAAGTAATCAGAAATGACAGCACATTCGGTATGTCAGTTCTTGTCCAACCTTCCCTGTCTTACTATCACTGTACTTCAGTTGTCTTCATTTCATTGTTTTGTGATCTGTCAAAGACAAAAGCAATCAAGACTGATAAGTCTTGAAATGGCTCCACTACCCCATCAGGGGCTGTCACTGTTCTCATGTCTACCCTTAAGAAAGGCCACTCTTGGTAGCTTAGAATTCCAACCTGCTTGTCCATTGGGGATAGATACATTTAGCCAGCTAAATGTGCTTTCGACTCAGCAGAACCTTGCAGAAATGTGTTCTAGGAGCTCACATAATTCCTGTCTGCACTTTTCAAAATATGAAACAAGTTTGGTGATTTTCTTGTTGCTTTGTGCTTGTTCTAGAAGGTGATTATACTTACTCATCCTGAGCACTGCAAAGAAGTAACAGCCTCTGAAATTTCACCCTCAGAGATCAACAAAGGAGCCAAAAGAGAATCAGTAGGCATCTGGACCCATCAAGCGTCAATAACCACTGATGGGGCAGCAATGAGTGACATATGTTGCTGAGCAGTCCTTCACTGCTGAGCGGCACGCGGTTTGACATTTAAATTGCAGGCAGCCCTGGGTCCATTCCAGGAGCTCCCCGCAGTGGAGCCCAGTTCTGATCACTTGTTTGAGGGGTGCAGTGGGGGTAAAGAGGAAAAAAATCAAATTGTTCTCGGAAATCATGTTTAATGTAGAAATCTGGTTAATATTAAAATGCAATCTACAGTGTTCAAGTATTCTATTCCTCAAGGAAAATATTTCCTGTTTCAGGGGCAGGAGCAGTAAGCACTTCTCTATTACATCACTTCCTATGTCAGGCCCAACTAACATTCAAAACATATTACCGAATTGATAATGCTAATTTCAAAATGATGCCTTCTTTCCCCTCTTTGGTTAAAGAGTCTGGGCAAAACTCCAGTCATATGGATGAATTTAGTTTTAGGCTGGGCTGGCCAAACTGATATTTCATGCACTACATAGAGTGTGTTCCTTCCACGGGCTTTGCATAGTCTCCCAGGTCTCCCTCCCACTCATTAAAGTGCTGTATTTCCAAGAAAGAAGCTCTCCTATGGACTTCAGAAATGGGCGAGTCGGTAGCTTCAACACATGTTTTTCTTGCACATAGGCATCATCCAACCCTGGAAATACTACCGAGTTAAGAACTGATTTCTGAGACTCAACTCTGTGCCATGTTCAAATCAACTTGCTATTTTCCCTGTAGGCTTGGCAGGGTTTCCCTAGACCGCTCTCATCAGCAGAATGACATGAGAAAGTAACCACTGGTATTTATCCTTTTATCCAACTGTTTCTTTCTATAATGCCTTAAAATACAAAACTGATGATATATGAGTATCTAAAACTCTTTCAAAATATTTGTCCTTTACATGCCCAGTGTTCTTACCTTCTTCATTTAAAAAAGTCAATATGGAAGCACCCAGTATTCTAGATCAGAAGATCATTTTATTTATCCTTCCAGTCCCATTGAATCAGTGGGTGATTTGAAAAAAAATGTATCTCCATTTATTATTGGCAAAAATAACAAACATGGGACAGGGGAGATGGCTCAACCTTCTAAACGCCCACCTGGCAAGAGCATGGATCCAGGTTCTATCCCCAGTACTGCATATTGTGCTCACTTTGGAACTGTGGATGCACCACGGTGGTCCCCAAGCCAGTTTTCATGGTGTGCACCTGCAATCCCAGTACTGTGGAGGCTGAGGCAGGAGGATCCAAGCTGTATACTGAGACCCTGTAATAAACAAATGAATGAATGAATGAATAAATAAATAAATAAGATACACATGAATAGAATGTTTTCTGTCTAGCTGAAATTCTAATTTAAAATATTAATTAATAAGTAAATAAATGAATGAATAAATGCAAACCAAACCAAAAGAATAAGTTAATAATAACACTTCAGAAATGAAGCCTTCTCTCCGGGCCCACAGCCTTGATGGCTCTAACTCCAATGTGAATATCATAGGACTTACTTATGCTTAGAGACATTTTTATCATAATGATAAGTTGAGTGTCCATGCCTTGTGATAGCACTGGATGCTATCACTCAAAGGAAGGTTTTTTATTCTTTATTTTTGTATTTAGGACAAGGTCTCTGCATAGATGGGACTCATAGTTATCTTCCTGTTTACAGCCCCCCAAGTGCTAGAATTACAGGCACATGCCACCATGCCCAGTCTCAATTGCCATTTCAGCATGCCTCAGGGGCAGGGCCCACTGGCATACTGGGATTGAACCCCTGACCCCCGTGCTCTGCTTAAGCAGATGCTTTAGTCCACTGAGCTATCAGGTCAGCCCTTTGTTATTGCTCTTCCTTAGAGCACTTAGGAAGTGCAGGGAGAAGGAACGTCAATGTGAGATGTAAAATCCATAGGGCCATGATATTGATGTTCTCTGGCAATATAATTCTGTTTCTTGGAATTTCTCTTGAAGATATAATCTTGAAAGTTTCTAAAGGCATTTTTGTGCATACACATTAAACATTAGCATAGCATTTTAAATGTAAAATCAGCTGGAAGAAAAGCACCTATTCAAAAAAATGTTTTAAAAAGTCAAAAGTAGTTGTATAATGATGGTAATGATGGCAGTGATGGTGGTGAAGACCCGGATGAAAGTATCTCCTGGCGTTGGCTCGGTCCTAAGCAGAGAAGAGCAGGATGACCTCACTGTATGTGTTACCTAATTCAAAGATGGATTATATTGCATTGATAGCATTACAGTGATGAGACTGTTTAGAAACATGAAATAGTTGTGGTAACTGAAAAATCAGAATGCTGTGTGGCAGGTGACCTGTGTGTGAATGTTCAGAAGAGGTAAGTGACTTGTCCTTTTTTTTTCTTTTGGTGGTACTAGAGATCAAACTCAGGATCTTGTGCTTGCCAAGCAAGCACTTATTGTACTGAGCTATCTCCCTGGTCCTTAAATGCCTTGTTGAAAAAGGCAAACAAAGAATTATAGAAAATCTATATTCTATAGTCAGTTAGATTGGATTGAGGTACGTGATTTCATTTTATATTTTTTTCTTAAAAATTCAGTAGAAGGGCTCTGTTATGATTTAGTTTTAAAATTGTCTCCAAAGCACTTGTGTGTTTACAGATGGAGCTTTGGAGGGTAGGTGGAGCATATAGATTTTAATTTAATTGGTTGATTGATCCACTGATGTATTTGTAGCCTAATGGTATGTTTATCATTGATTTGTAATTTATAATTGTAATTATACTGGAGGCATATTTGGAGGCCTACATAAATATAAAGATATAAAGATCTATAATCTTTCTTTTTTGTTTTTCATTTATGTCTTTAGTACAGGGTCTCACTACACAGCTCAGACTCATAGTGATACTCCTGTTTTTAGCCTCCCCAGCACCGAGTTTACGGGCTCATGCCACCATGCCCAGACTCTGTCCAGCTCAGCATGCCTGGGCACAGGGGGAGGGGGGAACGCAGCACGCAGGACGAGGCATTGAACCTTGGTCCCTGGTGTTTGTCAAAGCAAGCGCTTAGTCTGCTGCGCTATCTTGCCCAGCCTTAATCTTTCTTTAGAATGTTATTCTCAGGCAACTTTTCATAGTAATGGAAAGTAGACTATGATAGCCTGTTGTTTAATGATAGAAACTGATATTACGTGATCGGATTTGGAGGTAGGATCAGCATGGTTGAAACGCAGCTAAAAGGAAGTTAGATAAACATTAGGTTACACACAAGGGATGATCTTCAATTTTGATGAAGAAGGATATTTCATGCTGCAAAGAGCAGAAAGTTAGGGCTGGGCTTTTTGTATTCTTTTGTCTGTTTTGTAATCCTGGGGATTGAACTGAGGGCCTTGGCATTGACCTCCAGCCACAGTCCCTCTTCATTTTATTTCAAGAAAACTCACTAAGTTACCTGGCTGAGATCTAGCTGTGATGCTCCTGCCTCAGCTTCCAGGGTGTTGGGATGACAGGTGGTCCATCATGCTGGGCTTGGTGACTAGTTTTTGAAGAGAACAGTAGTACCACATCTCACATCTGTAAGATAAAGCTAGAAACATTGAGTGCCATGATATCCTGGGAAAGGAAGGATAAGAAATTAGAATAGCAGGGATAGACTTGAAAAATACCAAGTAAGAAAAGAAGAAGGTACAAGTGAGCACAGCATTTTCTGGGAAAATAAATTTATGTAGGCTAGAGATGGAGTGGGAGGGAGACATTGGCTTGGATGTGGAAAAGAACATGAAAGCAAATTGGAAGATGAATATGTTGCAAAGAGTTGCAAGGAGTTTGTTTGTTAATTGTAGAACATACTGAGATAAATGTGAGCAGGCTCTGGATATAGAAATGCCCTGGGAGCTGGACACAAGGGCTTAACTGTGGAGAAACATCACAGTGGGAGGTAGATTTGAACATCGTCAGAGTCAAGTGAAAACAGTAAGAGGTGACAGAGCAGGCAGACATTAAGGAGGACAAGGAAGGAAAGAGGAAGCCTAATAAGAACTTCATAAGTGCGTGGGGGGGGGGGGGAGGAATAACTGAATCAGACAGTGCAAACTGAAACTGTGCTCTGAGTTTTGTAAACATAGCTTTTAAAAACCTACTTTTCCATATATGGTGGATTAAGAGAAGGAAGGCAGGGTGAGCCAGAAGGAATTTATAAGTTGATAAGATGCTTAGGAAGGATGACTGGCTTGGCAAGAGGACCTTAGAAAGGGAAAAACCAGAAATCAGGGAGAAACCCATCATGGTATGGGATGCACATTTTTAAAGCCAAGAAGAAATGAGAACAGCATTTAGGAGAGGTACACCAGGGGAGAGAGACATCTGTTGGTTTCCCAGGGATATAAGGGGAAGGTAGATTGGAGTTAGCTAGAGTAGTCGGTATCTGGGAACCGGCTGTAGATACAATGCAAAGGAGGAACAGATGAAAGAGAAACACAAGTGAATACTTGCATATGATGATTTTATACTGATAGAGCATTGTCAGAACTGAAGAGTACAGGAGCAAAAAAATAAATGGAGGCAGAAAAATGAGGACAACAAAAAGCAAGGGGAGAAAAGAAAGATACTGATATGGACCCACTTGGTAGGGAACAGTCAGGGCCTGTTTCTAGCTCTTTCTGCCCATCCTCCTGCTTTGGCTTGTGTCACTTTGCATCCAGTTTCAGTATCCTTCCTCACCACTGTAACATGCTGCAGGGTGAGACATATGGTGCACGAGCACAGCCAGCATAGACGATTATGTAACTATTCTACACAGCAGGTTTTTGCTAACTTGTCCCAAAGGAGCTTAAAAACAAAGAGAATATGATGTGTGCCTGGCATGACTTTTTATTTCCTCTTCTTCAATATTTAATTAATTAATTAATTAAATACATTTAGGGCAGGGTCTACAGGGTCTCACTACACAGATCAGATTCTCCTATTTTCAGCCTCCCAAATTCTGGGATTATAGGCACATGTTGCCACACCCAGTCTCAATGGCTGACTCAGCACACCCCAGGGGTGGAGCTGGTACAGCATGCGGGGGATTGAACCCTGGCCTCTTTGCTCTGTCTAATCAAGCACTTTAATCTGCTGAGCTATCTGGCCAGCCCGTCAAGGTTTTATTAAGTGCTTGATGCCAGTGTACTGACCCAGAGCTCAGCAAACAATAACTTCCACACTAAATCCACCTTGCTGCTACTTTTTTTATATAAATAGAATTTTATTAGGATACAACTCTGTTTATTCACTGCATAGGGTCGGTGTCCACTTATCTATGCAGAACCTGGTACATGTCACAGTACAATATGGCTGTTAAAGTATGAAATGCTTTTTCAGTTTCTCTACAAAAAAACCCCCCAAAAGTTGCTAGATCCTTTGCAATACCTAGAAGAGCATGGTAAGGGCTGCATCCACTCTGCCTATGGAGCTCGCTTAGAGACGCATTCATCCTCAGTTATTATGAAAAAATTTGTGCTGAGCAATGGAGACTATAACACGATATTTTGAAAAACAACGTCAACCTAATACTCAGCCACCAGGAATTGACGGCAAGACCAAGAAGCAAGCCCTGTCTGGAGGCTCAGGGCTTAGCAAGGCTCCGTGGTCTTGGGGGGGAGGCAGGTTGTTTTCCAGACGATTTCCATGTCTTGGCCGTCACCCTTTCTCCTTGTAAAGCTGAGCCCATTGAAAGCATTTTTAGGAGCAAGCTACTTTCCAGGGCCACTGCAGAGCAGATGGGAGGATACAAGGTGTCCTTGGTCGGCTTCCAAAGTTTCAAAAACTGTCTGTGTCAGTAGACACACGCTGTTGGTTTTTAAATTATACCTTAGCAGAAAGAATGCGGATTAACGGAGCTATGGCATTTGGAAGAGAATCAGTATCTGCCTCATGCCATTAAATGTTTTAAGAAAGAGAGAGTGGGAGGGAGAGGTAAAAATGTAAAAACCCATCTCAGCATATCAGGTGCATCTCAGTTTCCAGGAAGAAAGTGTTCTTCTATTTGTCTTCAGAAAAATAACCAGGTCAGAAGCCTTTCATCTATATTCCTTTAGAATTAAACACAGACAAATTTTGCTTCACTTAGGCATGTCTAACCCAAATAAGGAAAATAGCTATTATACTCAGATACTTGAATTTTGTCTCCATCAATCAGAATCAGATACGTAATTAGTAGCCCAATTCCCAACCCATGGATGGTATCCCAACTTGACATTAGAAAGTGAGAAATGTTTATCTCAAGGAAAAACAATTAGTATTTATTTTTTCCTATTCTGATAGGCTCTTTTTAGCCTCTAATTTCCAAATTCATAGCTGGTTAAAATAAAAACTCCTGTTATGACACCTACGACTTGTGGCAGCATACCAAATTATGTCAGAATTGTTTTTTTTTTTTTTTTTTTTTTTTTTTTTTTTTTTTTTTTTTTTTTTTTTTTTTTTTTTTTTTTTTTTTTTTTTTTTTTTTTTTTTTTTGTCTTGCTTTTCTTTTGTAGACATGATCCAGAAGGATAAATTTAGGAATACAAAAGGCCCAGCAGAGTATGCTTCTAAGGATGTGATGCTGAAGACGGACAAAAGAGTTTAGATATGAATTCAATTCCTTTGCTTCCCATCAGTGTAGTGGGAGTGCCAAGAAATAAATGAACAAAGAGAAGTCTTGGGTCAGGGAGATGGCTCAGTAGAATAAGCACTTTCCTGGCAAGTGCAAGGGCCTGAGTTCAATCCATGCTCCTACCCAGAAAAAAAAAGAGAGAGAAAGAAGTCTGGTTATTGTTACTGAATTCTCCATACACATATTATTTGAAACACATAGCCACAAAAATAATTGATAAGAACCATGGAAAGGAGATGGGTGAAAGCTGAATAAGGACTGGGGTTCCAAAATTCCGTGGGAGTTCTTCAAGCTATAGAACTGTTTGCATTTGGGAAAAAGATTCAGGGCTGGGTGTTGAAAAACAAAACTGACTTGTAAACTCCCAGAAACATGAAAGAGCACTAGCCACCTGTCTGCCTCTCCTGGTCTTGAGCAAATGTCACATGAAATGCATTTTCTTCTCGACAAGTATGTACACCTTTGCAACAGGACAATAATGCAGGTGTCTCATCCCAGCATTTAATAGTACACAAATGGTGTGCTACTTCAGGAATTGAAGCTATATGTGTCCACGCAGGTGTCCAACAGAAAAGACAAGATATAAATGATTTTTGTGGCTATGTGTTTCAAATAATATGTGTATAGAGAATTTGGTTCATACATTTTTTCTTTTCCTATCACTTTCACATAAATTAAAATGCATATGACTTGTGTTTCTGTACCTTCTACCAATGGCAGCATTAATAAAACTCTTCCAATGGAAAGTAAGGGAAACTTAGAGGATTTTTCATCTTGGAACACTGAAAAGAGAAGCTTTTCACTGTTCCAAGATGAAAAATCCTCTAAGTACCCAGAGGTTAGCCTGTACCTTATAGAAACAAACAGCAGAGCAAATTTGAACATGAGATCATGCTTAACATTTCTTTAATTAATAGAACGCTTACTATCTTATTTAAACACTGGTTTAACATATTTTAAGTAGTAGAACACTTGCTATTTTATTTATTTAAATATAAAAATGTACTAGGGTCAAATGGGATGAGAAAATAAGAGAAGTTTGTGTGCAAACTGCAGTAACTATTCACGATTCTGAGTTTGAGATACCTGTTTATGTTAGGTCTCCATGTATGATGCTGGCAATTATGTTATAATGCAAGACTGCTTATAATAATATTATGCACCAGCCACTTAAGATTTTAATACATTTTAAGACATTAATGTTGGATGCTCGCATAACAGTCTGTGAAACTGTAGTGAGGAATATAAAGCGAACTTTATGTAGTGTTATCTAAACACAGAAGGTTTTATTTTCTTATGGGAAGCTTATAAGGCTGGACAACAAAATAGCTATGTTCTAAAATTATTTTACCATCTATAATTGTACAATTTTTGTCTGTCTTCACGGTCCATCCTTTTTGCAAGGGGAGAGTGACAATAATTCTATTTTGTAGATATTCAGTGAACATAAAAAAATTAGCTAAAGAAATTTGCTGTAAGAAAGAGGGGCATTGTAGAAAAAAAAGCATTTGTTAAATTACTATGATGTATCATGAAATGTGACCAACTTTATAATCAGTCTAGAATGGACTTATATTCTTTCTGTTATTATTGCCCGTGCATTAATTTTGTTCAGCATAAGACAAATGGGGAAAGACAACTAGATTTTCTTTCCAGATGGTATAAAAACAGCAAGGTCACATGTGAAGAAAGGTTGTCCTTCTTACAGAGAACTTAAAATTTATCATCTCCCAAAAGGTTATAAAACTTGTTTTTCCTATTTTCCCCCCAGATCCTTTGGCTTGTGATCCACAGGAAGAGAGATGTTCGGGGTTTGGAAGCTGATCTGGCCTTTCTCATCCACTAGGTATGGCTGGCCTGCCGCTTCCCTTACTCTTCTCCTAGCTTTTTATTGATTTCTCTCTTTCTGGTTTCAGATTAGCATAGCAATGTGCTGGCACACCAGCATTTTCTGGCAGAAGTGGAGAGCAAGCAGCTCATTTTTCAAGGACTTTACAGTCTGTTTGCTGCCTTCACCAGCTCTTAGAGCTGGTTCTGTGACTCCTCAATATTTTCATAGCTAGCTGCCCCCAATTTTCATAATTTGTAAATGCACTGCATTGGCTTTCAGACATTAAGCTCAGCGTAAGTGTGTGTGTGTGTGTGTGTGTGTGTGTGCGCGCGTGTGTGCGTGTGTATGTGCATTTGTGTGGTGGGAGCTCCGCCTTCTTAAGCCATTTCCATTTGACTTAAAAGCTGGTTCTGTGCCCATGGCAGTTAGATGTTCAGATGCACACAAGACTCAGAGTGATTTTTTTCAAGGTATCCTTGCCACACACAGGACCTTGTGTTCTTTCTTGGCACCGGCCTGCTTTGCACATCAGCGGTCCTTGGTATTTTGCCGGCAAAAGCACCAGGACAGCTGTGGCACAGCGAGGAGAGGGCATGGTGGAAAATGAGTTCTCAAAGTAAAGTGAGGTGAAACTTCCAGAGCAGGGCACCGTCCAAGCCCAAGAGCCTTGCAGATGCACTGTTTGGAGGTATCCCACAGCAGGATGGAAAAGAATGACAAAGAATGGAAAATACTCGAGGGATAGAATGAGGACAGACAAAAGAGTGAGATAAGAAAAATCATGTAGTTGTACATGTGAAATACAGCATGATTTACTTGTTGCCTAAAAGTCTGCAATTCCTAACAAAATACTGAAGAGGTAGCAAGCCAGCACAATATTAAAAACAGGAACTCTAGCTTTTCCTACAGTCCTTTAATTCAAGACAACTACACTTTGAATGTAAGTCTAAGAAAAATAATTCTCTGACCTTGATGCTAGACTGCTTTCAGTAAAGAATTATTATCATTATTACTATTATTATTTTTTTGTATTTTATTTTTTATGTTTATTTATTTATTTTTAATTGAAGGACAAATAGCAATAAGACAGTTTCAAGACAAATTAAGAGGAGCAATTCAATAAATTAATAATTGCAAACTTTTCGTATCGTACAAGGTGCATACATGATATTATACTTACAGACATTATTGTAGCAGATGTCTCTAATCAGTGAATTAAGAGAGTGTAGCTATTTACTTTATTTTTTATAGCTGAATTATATCACAGATTCAATAATTAATACTTTCTACCTTGTTATCTTCCTAGTGGTTCTCCATAGTACTAGAAGCTGACATAATATCTTGTCCAACCACTATTAGTGCAAATCTTGCTTCTCATAGAATTATGCAAAAAAACGGCATATTTATCCTAACTGTACTGTTTATACACACACATCATGATTCTACCTTTGTATACTTTTTTGTTTCTCTAGACCTGACAAAGATGAGCAGCACTCCATTGTCATTAAACCAATTTAGGTGCCTGAACTCAGTGACACAATCCAACACAGTCCGGCATTCCACAATAATAGTGAGTTATCTAAAGAAGTTGTTGACTGTAGCCATTTACAGCTCAACTTATTATTATAGCCCTGCATTATGTAACTGATTTTTATACTTATCTGCAGGATGGTTAAGACTGAGATAGATCAAGCCCTACATACCAAAAGATGAGGCTTTTGTTTCTGTTGAGGTCAGTGAAGTCCCATCAGGGTTTACCTTGTAATCCTGTACCTTACTCTGTAGATCCTTTGTCTGTGTCATCCTTGTGGATGAGTGACAGCCAATGCTTGCCCAGTTTGCTCTCTGTGAGAGCCTGCAAGAAAGTTTTCTCTTCATGTGATGCTCCAGGAACAATATACATCATCAGTCTCTTTCCTCTGTGGCTCCATAATCTCCTTGATCAGAAAATTTGGGGCACAACTGAGTTTCACAATGTTAGAGTAAAGGTTCTCCTATGTCCTGAGTCTTTCCGGACCTTGAAAGGCTAGGGCCAAAATGTTGGCTGACCTTGTGGCTCTTCTATTTCTCCAATTTTGATCTGTGAATTTAGGTTGTTAACCATCCAGAAGAAAAGCTGCTTAGTACCCTGCAGCATATGCTGTTCAGTTTGTGCTAACTATCTGACTCAATGCTTTTTAGTTGTTATTGGATATTTATATTTGTATTTCTTCTTTTGACTTCTTATACTAGGGAGACTTTACAATATTTGCACATGTGTGTCTGGTTTATTTCACTTATGAGTATATGTTCAAGTGGCACCCACTTCAATATAAATGCTTCAAGTTTATCATGCTTCATAGCTGATTATATAGAAATACCACATCTTTTTCAACCATTCCTCATGTGACAGACATCTTGATTGTTTCCAAGATATCCCTATCAGAAATTGTGCTTGTATAAACATAGGTAAGCATATATCACTATAATATAATGTTTTCAGTTCCTCTGGGAAAATTCCCAGTAGGGGGATAGCCGGCTTGAATGGGATTTCCAGTCCTATTCTTTTGAGGAGGATCTCTACAATGGTTGTACCAGTCTACATTCCCACCAGTAGTGGAGAAGTATTCCCATTTCCCCACAACTTCTCCAGCATTTCTTGTTGGTTGATTTCCTTATGATAGCCATTTTTTCTGGTGTGAGTTGGTATCTCAGTGTTGTTTGGCCACTTTGTTGAAGATCAGATGGTTGAGTGTGTTCGTAGATGCCTCTGCGTCTTCTAATCTATTCCATTGATCCTGAGGTTTATTTCATTGCCAATACTATGTTGATTTTATCACAGTGGCTTTGTAGTAAGTCAGGAATTGTGAGGCCTCCTGCCATGTCTTGATTGGCCAAGACCGCCTTTGCTATTCTAGTCATTTGTAGTTCTAAACAAATTTTAGGAAAGATTTCTCTATATCTGGGAGGTATGTTGGTGGAAGTTTGATAGGGATTGCATTAAATCTGTACAACAATTTTGGGAGTATAGCCATCTTCACGACTATGGTTCTTGCTATCCAGGAGCAGGGAATATCTTTCCATTTTCTGAAATCCTCTATATTCTCTTTTGTTAGGGTGTTGCAATTTTCTGTGAAAAGATCTTTGACTTCCTTGGTTAAGTGAATTCCAAGGTATTTCATTTGACGTGGTGTTATTATAAAAAGTATTGTTTCTATTGTTTCCCTTTCAGTGAGTTTGTTATCTGTGTAGAGAAATGCTATTGACTTTTGAGTATTGGCTTTTTATCCTGCTATGCTGCTGAATTTCCGTATCAGTTCTAGTAGTTTCTTGGTGGAATTTTTGGGGTCTTCCAAGTAAAGTATCATGTCATCTGCAAATAGTGATAATTTAACTTCTTCTTTACATATTCTTATTCCTTCCCCCCCCCTCTTTTCTAATGGCTGTTGCTAATGATTCCAAAACTATATTGAATAGGAGGGGTGATAGAGGACATCCTTGTCTTGTACCTGATTTAAGAGTAAAAGATTTCAGTTTTTCCCCATTTAGAATTATATGAGCTTTTGGGTTTTCATAGAGGTCTTTTATCAAGTTAAGGTAGAGTGCATGTTTTCCAATTTTCTGTAAGACTTTGAACATGAATGAATATTGGACTTTGTGAAAAGCTTTTTCTGCATCAATTGAGATGATCGTGTCGTTTTTAGATTTCAGTCTATTAATATAGTGTATTACATTTTTTTTTTTTTTTTTGTCTTTTTGAGACAGGGGCTCACTGTGCAGTTCAGGCTGGCCTTAAGCTCACTTTGTAGCTCAGGCTGGTCTTGAACTAACAACGATCCTCCTGCCTCAGCCTCCCAAGTGCTGGGATTACAGGCATGTGCCACCACGCCTGGCTCTAGTGTATTACATTTATAGAATTTCGAATACTGAACCATGCATCCCTGGGATGAATCCTACCTGATCATGATGTATGATCTTCTTGATGATTTGCTGCATTCTATTTGCTAGGATTTTATTATTTCTGAGTTTATGTTCATGAGGGAGGTTGGCCTGTAGTTCTCCTTTTAGTTTGGTCTTTCTTTGGTTCTGGAATCAGTATGATACTTGCCTCCAGAGATGATTTTTGGTGGACTGCTTCCGTTTCAATTTCATTGAAGAGTTTGTGGAGTGTAGGGATTATATCTTCTATAAATTTCTTTTGGAATTCAGCTGTGAATCCATGAGGACCTGGACTTTTCTTTGTTGGCAGGCTTTTTATTGTGTTTCGTATTTTGTTGGCTGTTATTGGTTTCTTGAGAGTTGTTATATCTTATTGCTTCAGTTTTAGAAATTTGTACCTTCAGAAGAATCTACGTTTCTTCTGTGATTTCTATTCTGTGAGTGTAAAGATTCTTGAAGTAACTATTGATAATCTGAATTTCTGCTGTGTCTGTGTTGATTTCACCCTTTTCATTCCTTATTGCATGTACTTGAATTTTTTCTTGCCTCTTTTAATGAGGTTGGCTAGAGGTTTATCAACTTTGTTTAGTCTTTCAAAGAATCCCCTTTTTGATTTGTGGATTCTTTGAATTGTTTTCTTCATCTGAGTTGAATCAATTTCTGCTCTAATCTTTATGACTACTTCCCGTCTTTGCACTCTGGGTTTCATTTGCTCTTCTTTTTCTAGATGTCAGATGTGCAACATTAGGATGTTTATTTGTTTTCATTTTGTTTTCCTAATGTGTGAGATCATGGCTATGATTTTCCCTCTAAGAACTGCTTTCATTGCATCCCGTAAATTCCGGTAAGTTGTGCTTGAATTTTCATTGAATTGTAGACATTGTTCAATTTCTTGTTTAATTTCTTCTGTGATTGCTGAGTAGGGCGTTGTTTTATTTTATGAATTTAGCAGGTTTTTCTGGTTTCTTTTGTCATTTAGTTCCAGTTTCATTGCCCTGTGGTCAGATAATGTGCATGGGATAATTTCTGTTCTTTTGTATATACTTAAGCATGACCTCTCGACTAGTATGTAATCTATTTTGGAAAATGACCCTTATGCAGCTGTGAAAACTGTATATTCACTTTTGGTTGGGTGGAAGACTGTGTATATGTCCGCCAGGTCCATTTGTTCCAAGCTCTGGCTCAATTCTGTTACTTCCTTGCTAATTTTTTGTCTGGTTGATCTATCTTTCTGAGATAAGAAAATTCCCCTTCTAAATTCCCCTTCTAAGACTGTAGTCTTAGATATTAGGTTTTTCATGTCCATTAATATTTGTCTTACATAGGTGTGTGCTCCTGTGTTTTTGGTGCATAGATATTTATGAGTATTACTTCTTGCTCTTGAATTTTTCCCCTGAGTAATATATAGTAGCCTTCATTGTGTTGTTTGAACCTTCTTGGTTTGAAGTTGAGACTGTCTGACAACAGAATTGCTACTCCTGCTTTTTTCAGAGGTGCTGGGGTATGTAGTATTGTTTTCCATCCTTTGACTTTGAGCCTTTGAGCCTATGAATGTCCTTTTAAGTCTAGTGTGTTTCTTGTACACAGCATATTGTTGGATTTTGTTTCCTAATCCACTGTGCCAGTCTATTTCTCTTAATTGGGGAATTGAGTCCATTTACATTGATGGTTACAATTGAAATGTGTTGACTTATATTTGTCATGATATTTGGCTGGTGTTTTTTACTCCTTTGTATCCTGTGCTTAAGTGTCTGTCCTGTTTAGTGGGTTCCATCATTCTGATTCATTGAATTCTGGTCATTGTAGTCTCTTCTAGGACCTCTTTCAGCAGCCTGTGAAGGGATCGCTTTGTCATCATGAAATTCTTTAGTTGTTCTCTGTTGTGGAAGTATTTCACTTCTCCATCAAACTTGAAAGAGAGTTTTGCAGGGTATAATAGTCTGGGCTGGAATTTGTTTTCGTGTAGGACTTGAAGAACTCTGCTTCATGCTCTCCTTGCCTTCATGGTTTGTGTAGAGAAGTCGGCTGTAATTTTGATGGGTTTTCCTTTGAATGTGATCTGCTACTTTTCTCTAGAAGCTTTCAGTATATTATTCTTGTATTGGATTTCTGGGATCTTGACTATTATATGTCTCGGTGTGTTTTTACTTGGGTTGAAGTTATTTGGTGTTCTGTATGCTTTGGTGACCTGAATGTTGGATTGTTTCCTCATATTTGGGAAGTTCTCTGTGATTACTTCTCCCCAAATTCTTTTGATGTCATTTGTATTGACTCCTTCATTCTCTTGATGCCAACTAATCTCACATTGTTCATCTTGGTGTCATTTTGCAGGTGATAGATTATTTTTTCCTGTATTCTTATTCTTAAGAGATCCTTTCTCACCTTTTCACTAGCTTCACTTGCATCTTTAAGATGTGAAACTTTTCACTTTCACTCAAATGGTTTTGTAGACTCATGATTGATAATTTTAGTTCTTCTATAACTCTTTGCCTCTGTTTCATGCATTCTATCTCTTTTCTGTATTGCTCATTCAAGGAATCCATTATATTTCTGATCTCTACTTTTTTATCCATGTCCTCTTTAGAGGTAGTTATTAATTCTTTTTCTGCAGAACTGCTTCCAATTTGCATTTCCTCTGCATATTTCTGGACTTGCTTCTGTATTTCAGATGGTATGACTTCAAAGAATTCTTTTTTTTTAAATAATTCTTTTTTGATTTCAGAAATTATTTCTGTTTTGAGTTCCTCATGGACCTTTCTGCTGTTGTTTCTTTGCTTCTGATGCTGTTAATTCATACATCTCAGCTGGAATAGTGCTTTCTGCACTTGTCCTGAGTGAGCATTGGTTTTCCCCCAGATGTTTCTGGATTTGATTATTTCAGATGCTATGTATTCAGACATTTCTTTTTTTATTTCAGGAATTAATTCTTGTCTGAGTTCCTCTATACCTTTCTGATGTTGCTCCTTTGCTTCTCTATCTGTTGATTCATTCATTTCAGCTGAGCTCATGTCCTCTGCACTTACTTGTTTACTCAAGGTCTGAGATTGCTTTTTTCTCCTTGTGTTTGTCATTTTATGTAGCACTGACCTCTGACCTTTGGTGTAGAGCTTTGGTGCAGCTATAACCTTAGCGTGTAATGTTATTCAGGTGCCAGTCTATTAAGTTTGAGATTATCCAGTTGTGCCTGGCTTGGATCTAGCTGTTGTGTTCAGTTCCTTTTTGCTGCAGCTCCTGTGGTTCCCCTGTGTTGGTTCCCTGGTCAGGGGAGCATGAACCAGGATGCAGAATGAGTAGTGAAAATTCCCACTAGCTTGGCTGGCTTTTGGGTGGAGATCCGGAAATTTGCCAGCGTCGGCCCTCCTGTCTCAGGTAGGTCGCTCTCTAGGTAGGCAGGCCTGGGCTTTGGTGGGTCTGTGGCTGAGCTGCGTTGGGTTCTGGGCCCCAGGGTGGAACCGCGGATTGTTGGGAAAGGGGATGGCTGGGAAAGGTCCCTCGGGCGTGGTGGGCCTGGAACCCTCAATCATAGGCCAAGCTGCGCTGGGTCTGTGCCTCAGGATGGAATCGGGATCGCTGGGAAAGGGGATCGCTGGGATAGGTCCCTCTGGCACGGCAAGCCTGGAGCTCTCACTCACCAGCCTATTTTTTTTTTTTTTTTAAGAGTCTACAGAGTCTCATTCCATACATCAGACTCGTGGTGATAAGCCAATTTACAGCCTCCCAAGAGCTGGAGTTACAGGAGTGTGCAACCATGCCCAGTCTTAATCGCCATCTCAGGCCAGGGAGATGGCTCAGTAGAATAAGCACTTCCCTGGCAAGTGCAAGGATCTGAGTTCAATCCCTGGTTCTGCCAAAAAAAAAAAAGAGAATTAATTGCCATCTCAGTGCACTCTGGGGGTCGGACCTGCATGGCAGTCCCAGGGATAGAACCCCCAGCCCCTGAGCCTGCTTGCAGGCACTTCAATTGGCTGAGGTATTTGGCTGGCCCTTCAGTAAAGAATTATTAGTTAAATGTTGCACTCAATGTTGACTGTACAGCATACATCTATAGGTAGATAAACAATCCCAGGGAATGCACATAGCAAAGTGCCATCCATGGTTACACCTACTTGTGGGATTGCCACAAATAAAAGTGACCTACTTATGCACTTGTTTTTAATTTTCTCACAGTTAAGTATCACCTATGTAATTTATTTATTTATTTTTCTTTTTTAGAAGAGGAGAAAAGGAGATGGGGGAAAAAGGGGAGGGGGAGAAGAAGAGAGGGGGAGAGGAAGGGGAGAAGGAGAGAGGGGAGGGGAGACAGAGGAAAGGGAAGAGGGGAGGGAAGAGGGGAGAGACAGAGAGAGAGAGGAAAGAGAGAGGAGGGGGAGAGAGTGAAGAGAGGGGGGGAGAGAACAGGTGAGGAAAGGAGAGGAGAGGAGAGAGAGAGTTACCTATGCAATTAAAGCTATAAAGAAAACCAGTGATAATGCCCTTTTTGAAAATGTTTAAAAACCACAAGTCATCCACGCCTAAGCTGTACACTATCCAGGCTAATTTATTTTTCCAAGTTTCAAGGACAGTATGGGAATCTATGTTGTCTTTCCATTGCCCATCTTCTGGGCCTGGACCATAGCCACAGGTCAGATTTTGGTTTGGGGAACAAGGAACACCTTTGCCAATGCCTTCCTTTCCCCTGAAGTCAGAGATGATGTTAGTGCTTTCTGGGACCAACCCCAGCAGACCGGAGGACAGGGCGACATGAGCAGCACACAATCTGTGCCCCTCCTTTTTCTGTAAAAGACAGCGTGCAAGAATTATGTGAGGGGGGCCAGGGAGATGACTCTTTGGAATAAGTGCTTCCTTGGCAAGCACAAGGACCTGAGTTCAATCCCTAGTTCTGCAAAAAAAAAAAAAAAAAAACAAAAAACCAAAGAATTGATGTGTATCCTATTTTGTCAGGTATCAATACTGCCACAGTTTCTATCTACCTGTACCTCCTCCTCCATGTTCTATTGATTTTATGTCCATAAACTTCTCCCTTTGCGGATTTCGATACTTCTTTATTTGCTACTTTTTCTTATATTCTTAACATGTGTACTAAGATGTTTCCTCCCCCAAATGGCATTCAATTGTTGCCTTTATATAAATATGATAACAATAAATGAATACATACATACATACATACAACAATAAAAGCCTTGGGGACAGCCTGCAATTTGGAGAGAAATAGATTATTTATTTATTTATTTATTTATTTATTTATTTATTTATTTATTTATTGTCTTTTTTGAGACAAGGTCTCACTGTGCAGCTCAGGCAGGGCTTGTGCCCACTTTGCGGCCCAGGTTGTTCTCCAGCTCACAGTGATCCTCTTATCTCAGTCTCCCTAGTGCTGGGTTATACGTGTGTGTGCCATCACACCTGACTGAGACCCAGCTTTCTAGTTTCAATTTTTGTTTAAAGCAGTATCATTGTACTTATGTTTATTTTCTTTCTTTTTTTTCTTTTTTTTTTTTTTTTTTTTTTTTTTTTTTTTTTTTTTTTTTTTTTTTTTTTTTTTTTTTTTTTTTTTTTTTTTTTTTTTTTTTTTTTTTTTTTTTTTTTTTTTTTTTTTTTTTTTTTTTTTTTTT
>PVKA01027158.1:0-30848 GCA_004027165.1 Ctenomys sociabilis
GAAGAAAAGAATAAAGAAAAGAAGGAAGGGAAGGAAGGAGGGAGGGAGGGAAGGAAGGAGGGAGGGAAAGAACGCATACAGTTTAGTGTGAAAGCCTTGGGTTTCATCTCTAAATTTGCCAAGAAAAAGTAAAAATACAACCTAATATTAAAATATTACTGAAGCGTTGCCGGGCGTGGTGGCGCATGCCTGTAATCCCAGCACTCGGGAGGCTGAGACAGGAGGATTGTTGTGAGTTCAAGACCAGCCTGAGCTACAAAGTGGGCTCGAGGCCAGCCTGAACTGCATAGTGAGACCCTGTCTCAAAAAGACAAAAAAAAAAAAAATAAAAAAATAAAAAAAATAAAATATTACTGAAGCTAAAAAGTTTTAAATTACATTCAGCAGAGCCTGACTATGCAGTGTGCGTAGTGTTCTGCAGTGCACGACATTCAGTCACATCGTACATCTATATGTCAGTCAGCAGCTGCTCTCTGGCCAGAGAAACTTGCAGTTCTGCAACTTCTATTCACGGTAAAAGTTCTATATATGTGTGTGTGCCATTTTTGATCATTTCTACTATTTACTGCACCTTGCCTATGCTTATATACAAAAGTACTGGCCACCATGCCATATTCACAATACTGTACTTAATACCACAGCATGCTCTACAGATCTGCTGTGGGGCTATGCCACATAGTGTAGGTTGGTGGAAGTACACTGTTATTTTTGTGCAATGTTGAAAGCACTAACAAAATAATTCTCAGAACATAGTTCACCACTAAGTAATACATAAGTATACATAAAAATATGTATGTATCAGTCAGGATTTTACTAGAAGAACAGAAATAAGATGTATAAATGTATAAGACATTCTAAGATTGGCTTACGATGGTCAGCCACAGAGCCAGTGAGGAAGAGCGCAGACAGCCTCTGCACACTGGAGTGAGGGATTTAGCGTAAGGTCTGGAGCTCCTGCAGCGTTTCATGTAAGTCTGCAGCAGTCGGATGATGGCATGCGATGGAAGATGGATGAGTCTGCTGCAGAAGGCTGAAGAGTCCGCACGGGAAACCTGAAGATGATGTCCAAGCTCACTGGGAAGACTGAAATTCCTCAGAGGAAGTAGAGTATCAAATCATTTTTTTTTGTTTTTCTTTCTGGAACCTGGGATTGATCTCAGGCCCTTGGCCTTGCTAAGGAAGAACTTATTCCACTGAGCTATCTCCCTGGTTCCTCTCAACCCCCTTTTATACCCTTTCTATGTTGAGCCTTTTTGGGCAAGCCCTTCCCACCCTAGGGCAGGCCTCTTCATGCCTCAGGGCATGGAACCAAGAGCTGATCTAGCCAAGTTCACACAATGTATCAACAAACACTATGTATTTATATGTGTGTTACACAAAAGCTGCATGAACATGGAAAAATTGCGTTAGGTGTAGATAGCATTAATAGGAAAGCAACATCCTTTTATTATTTCCATGATTATAACTATTTATGTGGCTTTCAGGAGGAAGTCATTTAAACATCTAAAAGATTTTGGTGACTTAAGCTTTTAGGTCTATGCAATCTCAATTTTAATAGTGCAGCTGAAGAAAGGTGGACACAAAGTTACAAAAAAAGAAAACCACTTGTCCCTTGTTTTAATTAACAGCTATGGCAGGATAAACAAGACTTATTCATATTGTAGATCAATGTCTATTCACAGTGCATGTTGCCACTTTAAACAGCTTGCAGGAAGAAAAGTCTTGCCAAACCTGAGTCATTATTCAGGTTAAGGAGTAAGAACAAAAAGAACAGCAAAGGAAGAAGGCCATGCAAAGGAAGACTCAAGCATTCCCACATTTTTTGGGGGAGTTTAGGGAAGGGTCTACAAGACCTTTCAGAGTCTCACTAATAGATCCCACTGGTGGTGATCTGCCTGTTTATAGCCCTGTAAGTATGCCCCGGGGGAAGGACTAGCATGGCAGGCTTAGGGATTGAACCCCAGCCCCCTGCTCCTGCTTGCAGGCACTTTAATTTGCTGAGCTATTTGGCCGGCAGTAAGTGTTCCCACATTGTCTAGCTTACAAGTCTAGCACTGTTTTCTGTTCTACTGAGCTTCCTATTGCATCCTTGCAGGTACCTGTGTAAGGCTTTCACTCCATCCCCTTTCCTTACATCCCCTCCTTTCATCCCTCTCCTATCCACCCAGTCCATAAGAGTTTGAATATTTAACTCATTCACAATAAATGTGCAAGTTAAAGTCTCAGTTTGGGGGCTTATGTTATATAAATGGCAGCACAAATTGATAACTTTCTTTGAGAGAACCAACTTCTGAAACTAATGCTGCTTTTCAAGCTTACTAAGTGTAATGAAAACTTCTCACTGAAAATTCTTATTTTGAAAGCTTTATATCAGTGAAAATACCCTGTGACTATCTAAAGAATCTCTTATATCACAGGAAAACAAAGCATTCTCTAAATTAAACTAGAGAAATCAAGGAAAGGAAAGATTTATATGTATTTATAAACTAATTAGACTTTTTATAAATCACTAGTGCTGTAATCTGAATAGTACTCATCTATTAACAACAAAAGCTAAGTAAATTCATTTTTCACTTATTGTCACAACTTTGGAGAATACATAAAACTGAAAAACTTACTCTTCGTTAAAATATAGCTGTCATATACTTTAAATCTTTCATATTTATATAGTTCTCACAGTCCCCCCATGGTCATTTTATTTTTCTCAAATCTCATTTTAACACACCTTTAATACCTGAGCCTGTCTACCTTAGGAGGATGAACATAACCAGAACTGATTCAAATTGATACATGATTTTCAATATAGGATAGGCAATCATTTTTGAAATATTGATTTTGTAAAATGAAGAGATGAAAGATGTATTGAGGTATGCAGTTTTGCTGATATATATTTTTTTCAGTCTTATTTATTTATTTATTTTCTGTATTTAGGACCGGGCCTACAGGCTCTCAGTACATAGGTCAGATTCATAGTGATTCTCCCATTTTCACCCTCCCTAATGCTGCGATTACAGGTGTGTGTCACCATGCCCAGTCTCAGTGGTCATCTCAGTGCACCCCATGGGTAGGGTTGGCACAACATGACAGGGATCGAACCCCAGTCTGTGTTCTGCCTAAGCATGCACTTTAGTCCACTGAGCTATCTGGCTGGCCCCTTATTCAATCTTATTGACTGCACAGTTAATTCCAGTAAATCTATTCAAGAATAAAACAATAATTTGAAGAGATGTTCTTATTCACAGAAGCAAAGCTATGTTACAATTTATCAATCCATGGTGGCACACATGTATAGTCCCAGCACTTGAGGGGATGAGACAGAAAATTCTCTGACAGTTGACATCTCCCTGGACTGCATAATGAGTTCAAAGTCTGCCTAGAATGCATAGTGAGACTTTTCATCAAAGATGAAGGAGGAAGAAAAAGGAAGAAATTCATTAAATATTAGAAAATTGTTACATGTATTAAAAACTATAAGAAATAATTTCAGCACAAGCAAGGTGGCACTTATTCTCAAAATGCTAAATGCTGGCATGCAACAGAAATTTAGAAAATACTTATTACAACTCAGAAGGCTATATTTTTATATAGCATTCAAAAAAACCTATGAATAAAAGAATCAGAGATACAAGTTCAGAAAGAGAAACATCACTTTATTGGAAGAGAGACAGGTAGCAACTTTGTAGAGTAAGGTAAGGAGTCCAAGGCTGGAACTAGGGCATGGAGGATATTGGTTCTCCACCATTTTTCATATATGGCAAAGGGGCTAGCCAAATAACTCAGAGGATTAAAGCACCTGCAAACAGGCACAGGGACCAGGAATTCAATCCTGTGGCTTTATCTTCTAGGTTTATAGCAGAGGTCCTCTTCAAGGATGAATTAGCAAGAAAGAGGTACATGTACATTTAGTTTAGGAATGTGAAAGGAAAAATAAAATATATGAACATTATATGTGTGTCTAGTGTTAGTGCATAATATATATACTAAGTGAAGTTTTTTAATTATATAGCCCCCTACACTCTTGGTTTTCCTTATTCAAGATGGAGGCAGAAGGGAATTGAACCTCGGTATGATGTCAGCCAAGAAAGACGTCCTTATCCACTCTTCCTTACCTGCTTTCTCCCTATACTTCTCCTCTCCCTTCCCTTCTCCCTTTCCTTCTCTCTCTCCCCATTGTGAGAATTTATTTGTTAGAAACCTCACTGAGATCCTTCAGCTTTCCCTGCCTGTCCCCCCATTTTCCCTGCATACCTTATGATATTAAAATAAATTTTCCTAAATTCAATTTGTTATCAAACAACAGCATGCACATTTTACTAATGAAGAAAGTTCACTGTAACAAATTTCAATTATCAGAATACTTCTGTGTTATGCCACAGATATAAGCCATTCATAGGAAGATTTTATGATTTCTTATATGACAATCTTCTTACTTAAATTATTGCGAAGTTGTCTTTTTTATAAATAGAAAAGTACACCTTACCATTTTTACTAAATATACAAACCACTTTTTATTGTGTTGCTACTAGGTATAAGTGAGGCTAAATAGACAGTAGTGTTTATGGAACTCCTCAGATCAGTACCTTACCCAACCATTACGTGGTCATTTAGTGAGAACTTACCAAAATGGACACAGCACCCTAAATTTGTCCTTTGCATACACATTCTAGTAACGGAAAATGCATTCTCTTAAGCAGGACTACAACTCTTGGGCATTGATATTGAGACTGAAAAGGTGCCCTATTTGTTTGCCTTCTCTATCCTTACCAGAGCTTTGGTAAAGATGCTTTTAGAGGGGTACAAGAAAGTTTAATGATTCAAGTTGGAATTTTTAGATTAATGAAAGTTTGATATACGTTTCATTTTTGAGTAACAATATGAGAACAATTTCACTCTGAAAAGTTTTATGGCACTCAACAAGAACCAATGTAGTTCTTCCTCCAAGCAGTTTTTATCCTCACATAAGGAAATTGAGGATACAGTCTCCTAGGAGTGCTTGCAGTTCTCGAGCAAGGCTGCACTCCGTCACTGGGCCTTTTTCCTAAAATGCTGGTGCTTCCCAGCTGTGTCCATCTTCGGACTCTTCACTTCTCAGGTTAAAAGTGCATGCTTTCATTTCATAACCATTACTTCCAAAATCACAGTGTGCTCAAGGACAAATGCAGTAATAGCATAAAAACCTTAGAAAAATATATTTAGGTGACAGTCATAAACTACAAACAATATAATTACAAATTTAAAGAAGCAGTATGGAAATTAACTCAAAATATAAATAAATGGAGCACGAAGATAAAGGAGAGATAATAGGAAATGCAGATAGATATTTTACATATGGGAAGACCAAGAGAGGGAGTGAAAGGGAAAGGAATATAAAAAGAACCAACACATGGTATATGTATACGTATGTGTATATGCATATATATATATTATACGTATATATATATATGTGTGTGTGTGTGTGTGTGTGCATATATGTATGTATATATATATATATATATATACATATATATATATTTGTCCATGTATGTGTGAGTCCTCCATAAAAAAGAAAACTAACTAAGCTGTGGTATGTACATATTTCAGTTCTCCATGGTGAACTTAATCATTATATACTGCAAACGTGCACTAAAAAAGTTAAAAGTTAGGAAAGCCATGTACATTTAAAACTTAAAGTTTAAAGAGTAAATGAGAAACCATCAAATGCATTAAAGTTTTACTCTCAATAAAATCTTTTTGATGCACCCATTTTTAGGTTCATACTGTTTTTTTTTTTTTTTTCTTGTGGGACCTGTGATTGAACTCAGGCCCTTGCGCTTGCCAAGGAAGTGCTTATTCCACTGAGCCATCTCCCTGGCCCTAGATTCATACTCTTCTGCAGTTTATCCTAAGCAACATTTTGATGAGCATGAAATTGCATCTCCTCATTTATTTGTATGTGACATTTTCAAGTTAATGAGTGTGTTTAATAATAAAATGTGAAAGAATAAGTTTCAAACTGTATGATCCCTGATGGAGCAAAAGAGACTCCACTGACTTCTAATTCCATTTCAGGAGTCATGTAAGCTTCAGGGGGATCCAATCCTCACCCACTTCCCTCTTATTAGTTAACCATAAAACCCACACCAAGAATAAATTACTAACAGTTAAAACGTACTGTAGGTCAGCCAAAATTTAACCATCCTAGCAAACCCCTGTAAAATGTGCACCCTGTGACATTTTCGTAAAATTCTAGGACGGGGTACTTTGGTTAGCATGGTCGCTTGTGGATGTATGAAAACCCCGTCCAAAGGTATCTGGGGGTCAGCATTCCTTGACTATTGTCCTATTGGTAATAAAAGGCTTGCGTGTTCCTGTCCTTGGTCTCTCCTGAGTACTTACCTCCCTGAATTTTGCCTCAGCGTCTCTTCTACATGGTCATCTCTTATTCTGTGCATTGAAAAGAGCACAGAACAAATTTATGATGATAACATTAGATGAAGGTGTGTGAGATAACCCTGAAGGAAGGATCATTTTTATTAATTCATTCCAATAACACCTTTGTACATTCATGAACTACAGAAACCCTTTGGGTTTTCATTAAAGTCCTCTAGGACTTTGCACACATCCATATGTGGCACATTGGACAAGAAAAGTCCAAAAAGAGAAGATGATTGCCACAGATATCAGGCTCACCCTGGATTTAAGGGGCTTTATTGGAAATGAAAAAAATCTGGTATCATGGAATTGTAGCAAACAAGAAATGAAAGATATGCTGTAAACTCAAACAAGCTTTGAATACTGTCTAGCAACAGAAAATAACGTTGCAGTGTACCTCCTTTGAAAGCTGTGCATAGAGTTATAATTTAAATTTCATAGTAATGAATCGGTGAGGAATTATTCTCCTTTACATTGACAGAAAGGCTAGAAATAGCAAGGAGTTTCCTCCAAATAACAATGTAGGAGTTAATAGCTTCAGGCCTCCCACAGATTCCTTCAAGTTCCTTCCTTTTGTACAAAACTCTAGAATTCAAATTCTATGCTATAAAAGCTAGAACACAATGGATAAAAAATAGTACCTTACTGAAAGCACTTGGGTTTGCTTTCCAGGAGGCATGCTGTAATTACCAAATTTTAAAATAAACTTTACTGTAATTATCAGTGGCATATTAGTATATGCACAGACTCAGTAGCCTAGGAGGTAATTTGTGTGAATTTTCATTTTCCTTCATATAATTTAGTATTAATTCACTGGTAAATACTCAGGCCTCTCACGTTTTTCCATTTCTTAGAAAGATTTTGTTTATATAGTATTTGCTGGTTTTAGTCGTAAAAGTTTTCTCACAATCATTAATTTCAGTTTAGCTGTGTGACATCATCAATGCAGATTTGAAAAGTGAGAGTAATCCAGCTTTACCACATCATTTATAATTAGTTTTATATATAATCCCTGATGGGATTTTCACCTTGAAACAACTTCTCTTGGAAAAAATAAGAATTGGTATTAGTACAAGCTAAGCAGAGATTTTTGTCATGAATCATTAATACTAATCCAGAATATCTCAGACACAGTGGTGATATGTAGAATATGTGTACAATACTTTAGTATAAATTTTGAAATTAGAATTCTGAGGTTACTATTCTAAAGAAGTTATAGTCTTCAAAATCTGAGGATGTAGTTTTGGTTTTGGGTGTAACACAAATTTATAATGAAGTGCATTTGCAAGATGCAGATGAGTGTTGAATAATTTCAATTATTTTTTGAACTCCAAGAAAAAAAATCCTTCAACATCTGTTATAACCACTACTATATAGCATTGGAAAACTAATCTCAAATCTATAATTCTTACAACAATGTCTCTAATTAAAAAGGTAAACTTTATTATTTATTTTAAATAATAAATAAATCATTTCCACAATCATTAAGCATGTGGAATTCACAAAAAATTAAAGAAGCAGAATTTTCAAAGATAAGTATTTTTGTAGACAAATCTATACCTGTTTTATTTTATACCATATTGTCATGAATAAAAATATCCATTAAGTTTATTTATGATTAAGTTCTAGTGGAAAAGCTAGAGAACTTATTAAATTAAAGTAAGCATTATAAAGATACAGTTTTAAGATTCTAGAGCTAAAGCAGGAAAAGAATTACTATAAAGCTTTATAAGTAATATTCTATTTCCATCCATTTTAATTAAATTATAAATCTCACATTTTCATGCTACAAATATGCTTACTAAGCTAGGCTGTATATCTCTTCTTTACAATTTGCACTACAGCTGTAATAATGTAATCAAACTCTTTCAAAGGTTATCTAAATTTAAGTAAGAACAAATTTATTTTGCAAATGATACAAGATATGTAGGAATATATTAAGGCTTATTATAATTAGATTTGAGGACGGTACCAGACTATGTAGTTTCAAGCTGAATAACATTGCAAAGTACAAAAAAAAAAAAAAAAATGCTGCTAGAAAACTTTCAATTGATTATCTGTCTAGATATACAGGTTTCTTTTACTGTTTTAAGATTGCAGACTCTGTCCAAAAACAAATTGAAACCTGGATGAGAATATTTATAATTCTCGGTGCTCCATTAGCAGTAGCAATTACATCAGTAATGCTTCCCTGAAACAATTTACAAGAAAATAGGAGGTTTACTAACTTGTTTTCTAGAATATCTTAATGTTCTCCAATATGCACTACTTCATTCTATTTGATTATATTTTCATAGGATTCTCTAAACTCATTCTTTCACACGTATAGTAGGAAACACGAAGCAAATGTGTGACACTTTTAAAATGAAAATTATTCTGACACAACAATCAAACTTTTGCAAGAATCATACATTTTAAAATCACCGGTCATATTACCAAATGAAGGAATGCTGTGCTCCACTACCTATTCTTCCTCTTTTTTTTTTTTTTTTTTTAATTTTAGTGAATAGTCTACAGGTATTCAGGGTCTCACTAGTAGATCGGGCTTGTAGTGATCCTTCTATTTATACGCATAAAATTTATGAAGCTTCAGGGTTAAATAAGATTATCTTACCTCACCAAATCCACTTCATATGATGCTTTTACAGTAGATTCAAAATCATGACTTATCTTCTGTACTCTTCCAGTTTTTATGCAAAATCACATGGACAGCTATTCATTTTATCAACTATAATTATTTTTCTTTTAAAGCTGCACTAGTAGTTTCTTCCATACAATTGGTTGCTTTTGTATTATTTCAAGTGCTTATGTGTTAGGGACGATATATAATTCTGTGATATAATTTACAATTATATCCAATTATTTTCTTTTTAAAATATAAATTATTAAGTAATGTCAGAGAAATATAGAGTAAGTCTGTCATCATTTTAATCTTTGTTATTAAATCTTACTCTTCCTGTCCTCTTTGTTTCCTTTTCTCCCTTCCATCTTCCCTCCTTTCATCAATCATATTTACCTGCTCATCTTCTTTCCTTCTTTTCTCCTGCCCTCCCTCCTCCTTAGGGTCCTCTTTATTTATTATAGTTTAGTTTTTGGATTCTGTCATTCTCTCTGATCTCTCTTACCTTGCACATCTTAGGAACTTTCCCATACTGCCAGTCCAGAATACTTTTCCAGTCCTAAGTCTGAAATATACCAAATAAGCAATGTACCTTTTTAAAAGAAGAAATAGGTACAGAGCAAAGGAATTTGGTCTTAACTTTAGAGGGCACATTCTGATGCACACTACATCATTAAATCTCTAAAATAATAACCAATGTGGCAGACTTATAACATTGTACAGTAAGTGTTTTAGAATTTTGCTAGAAAATAGTTGGAGGCTGATTATCTTACCTCACCAAATCAAGATACTTTTACAGTACAAAGCTACTAGAGTCCTGTAACGGGATATTGAATCTTGACTGTGTTTTTCCAGGTGAATGTGAACTACTATTTTGTGCTGTTTTTCTGTTTTTGGAGAATTATAAAAAAATGTACTTTGCAGACAAATAGATTATGAGAAATTGCTGTATATAACCAGTAGTGATGCAATGATCCTACGAGACATGCAGCGCAAATTAAGTGTGATTGGGTTTCCATATATTTAATTTTGCCTTGCTATGTCTTCCTAAAGAGATAACTGCCTAGGAGTGTCGGATACATCCACTAAACAATGGCAGAGATATTTTTTGGCACTGGATTGCCTAGTTCTGCCCCTAGCAACAACTTGGGATAGACAGTCATGAGGCAAGCAACCACAGAGGGTGCTTTTCCACTCACAATCTCTCACTCTTCTCTCCTTTTCTGTTTGTATTATAAAAACTACTAGGCTTTTTTCCTCTTTTACATGAGCACTCTTATGATTGAAACTTGGGCTTGCATTTCATTTTTTTTTTTATTTCATTGAAGAACAAATAGCAGTGAGAGAGTTTCAAGACAAATTAACAGGACAGGTTTGACAAATTAATACATTGCAAACTGTTTTCCTATTGTACAAGGTGCGTACATGATATTATACTTACAGACATTATTATAGCAGATGTATCTAATCAGTGAATTAAGAGAGTGCACCTGTTTACTTATCTTTTTATAGCTGAATTATATCACAGATTCAATAATTAATAATTTCTTCTTGTTATTTTCCTAGTGGTTGTTCATACTACTAGAAGCTGACCTAATATCTTGTCCAACCACTATTAGTGCAAATATTGCTTCTTATAGAATTATGCAGAAGCATGGCATATTTATCCTAACTCTACTGTTCATACACACACATCATGATTCTTCCTTTATATCTCCTTTTTTTTGCCTAGACCGGTTAAAGATGGGAACTCCATTGTCATTAAACCAATTTAGGTTCCTGAACTCGGTGACACAATCCAGCACAGTCCAGCATTCCACAATAATAGTGAGTTATCTGAAGAAGTTGTTGACTATAGCCATTTACAGCTCAACTTATTATTATGACCCTGCGTTATATAAATCATTTTTATACTTTTCTCCTGGATGGTCAAGACTGAGATAGAACAAGATCTATACACCAAAACATGTAGCTTTTATTTCTGATGAGGTTGGTGAACGCCCCTCAGGGTTTATCTTGTAATCCTGTACCTTACTCTGTACATGCTTTGTCTGTGTCATCCATGTGGATGAGTCACAGCCAATGCATGACAAGTTTGCTCTCTGTGAGACCCTAAGAGAAAGTTTTCTTTATCATGTGACTCTCCCCAGGCACATGATGCAAAATCAGTCTCTTTCATCTGTGGCTCAATAACCTCCTTGATCAGAAAATTTGGGGCTCAACTGAGTTTCATGATGTTACAGTACAGGTTCAGCTATGTCCTAAGTCTTTGCTGACCTTGAAAGGCTAGGGCCATAACGAAGCTCTTCTATTTTTCCAGTTTTGATCTGTGAACTTTGGTTGCTAACCATCCGGAAGAAAAGCTAATTAGTACCCTGTCACATATGCCATTGAATTTGCCCTATCTGACTCAATTATTTTTAGTTGTTGTTCTGCATTTCTCTTTGTGTTTCTTCTTTTGACTTCTCATACTACGGAGACTGTATGATATTTGCAAATGTATGTCTGGTATATTTCACTTACAAGTATATGTTTAAGTGGCATCAACTTCAATATAAATGCTTCAATTTTCTCATTCTTTATAGCTGAGTAATACTCCATTATATAGAAATACCATATCTTTTTCAACCATTCGTCATGTGATGGACATCTTGGGTTATTTCCAAGATTTTGCTATCACACATTGTGCTACTATAAACGTAAGTACACATATATCACTATGATATAATGTTTTCATTTCACCTGGGAAAATTCCCAGTAGGGGGATAGCTGCCTTGAATGGGATCTCCAGTCCCACTCTTCTGAGGAGTCTCCACACTAATCTCCACAATGGTTGTACCAGTCTATATTCCCACAAGCAGTGGAGAAGTGTTCCCTTTTGGCCACATCCTGTCCAACATTTGCTGTTGGTTGATTTCCTCATGATCGCCATTCTTTCTGGAGTGAGATGGTATTTCAGTGTTGTTTTTATTTACATTTCATGGACGGCTAGTGATGTGGAGGATTTTTTCATATATTTATTCGCTTCTATAATTTCATCCCCTGAGGAGTGTGTATTCATCTCAGATGGCCATTTCTGAATTGGGTGTTTAAATCTGAGGGCCCTGTTATATTTTAGTTCTTTATATATTCTAGACAGAAACACTTTGTCTGCTTCTTAGTTAGGAATTTTTCAAAATTTGTGGGTTGTCTTTTCGCTTGTTGATAATTTCTTTTAATGAGAAGAAACTCCTCAAGAAGTGTTCATCCCAATTGTTGATTCTTTCAAGTGTTTCCCTTGTAAATATATGTTTGTTCATGAACTCTTTACCTACCTCTATGTCTTCAAGCATTGCTCCCATTTTTCTTCCAGGAGTTTGAGTGTTTCTGTTTTAATGTTTAGATCTTTAATCCATTTTGACTTTGGCTTAGTGCATGGTAATAGACCTTGCTCAACTTTTAGTTTTTGGCATGTAGAAAGCCATGTTTTCCAGCACCATTTGTTAAAGAGGTGATTTTTCATCCAGTAAGCTTGTTGGCCCCTATGTCGAAGATCAGATGGCTGAGTATGTTCATAGATACCTCTGCATCTTCTAATCTATTCCACTGATCATCAGGTCTATTTTGTTGCCAATAACATGTTGATTTTATCACAGTGGCTTTGTAGTATAATTTCAAATCAGGAATTGTGATGCATTCTTTTTATTGCCCAAGATTATCATTGCTACTGTAGGTCTTTTCTGGTTGCAAATAAATTTTAGGAATGATTTCTCTAGGTCTGGAAGGTATGTTGGGGGCAGTTTAATAGGATTGCATTAAATCTGTGCAGCAATTTTGGGAGTGTGGCCATCTTCATGATGTTGGTTCCTCCTATCCAGGATTATGGAATATCTTTCCATTTTCTGATCCTCTATAATCTCTTTCCTTAGGGTGCTGTAATTTTCTGTGAAAAGATCTTTGACTTCCTTGGTTACGTGAATTCCAAGGAATTTCATTTTCTGCGGTGTTATTGTAAAAGGTATTTTTTCTATTGTTTCCCTTCCAGTGTGCTTGTTATCTGTGTAGAGCAATGCTATTGACTTTTGAGAACTGACTTTGTATCCTACTATGCTACTGAATTTCTGTATCAGTTCTAATAGTTTCTTAGTGGAAATTTTTGGGTCTTCCACATAAAGTTGATCATATCATCTGCAAACAGTGACAATTTAACTTCTTTACCTATTCTTATTCCTTTTATTTCTCCCTCTTTTGTAATGGCTGTAGCTATTGTTTCCAAGACTATATTGAATAGCAGGGGTGATAGAGGACATCCTTGTCTTGTACCTAATTTAGTTGTAAAAGTTTTTCCTGATTTAGGATTATATTAGCTTTTGGGTTGTCATAGATGGCTTTTATCCAGTTAAGGCAAAGTCCATCTATTCCAATTTTCTGTAGGACTTTTAACATGAATGAGTTTTGGACTTAGTCAAAAGCTTTCTCTGCATCAATTGAGATGATCAAGTGGTTTCTAGATTTCAGTCTATTAATATAGTGTATTACATTTATAGATTTTTGAATATTGAACCATCCTTGCATCCCTGGGATGAATCCTACCTGGTCATGGTATATGATCTTCTTGATGATTTGCTGTATGCGTGCTAGGATTTTATTGAGGATTTTTCCATCTATGTTCAGGCCAGGAGATTGACCTGTAGTTCTCGTTTTTTGGTTGTGTCTTTCCCCGGTTTGGGAATAAGTATAATGTATGCCTCCAGAACGATTTTGGGAGGAATGCTTCCTTTTCAATTTCATTGAAGAGTTTGTGGAGTGTGGGAATTACATCTTCGATAAATTTCTTGTAGAGTTCAGCAGTGAATCCATCAGGACCTGGACTTTTCTTTGTCAGTAGGCTTTTTTTATGTTTCGTATTTCATTTGCTGTTATTGGCTTATTGAAAGTGGTTATATCTTCTTGGTTCAGTTTTGGTGATTTGTACCTTTCAAGGAATCTGTCCATTTCTTCTGTGTCTTCTATTCAGTGAGCATGAAGATTCTTGAAGTAGCTATTGACAATCTTCTGGATTTCCACTCGGTCTGTGGTGATTTCATCCTTTTAATTCCTTATTGCTTGTATTTCAATTTTTTCTTTCCTCTTTTTGATGAGGTAGGCTTGGGGCTTATCAACTTTATTTAGTCTTTCAAAGAACCAACTTTTTGATTTATGGATTCATTGAACTGTTTTCTTCATCTCCATTGAATTAATTTCTGCCACAATCTTTATGATTCCTTCCTGTCTTTGCACTCTGGGTTTGGTTTGCTCTTCTCTTTCTAGATGTCAGAGGTTCAACATTAGGGGGTTTATTTGTTCCCTTTCTGTTTTCCTAATGTTTGAGTTCATAGCTATTATTTTCCCTCTAAGAACTGCTTTCATCACATCCCATAGATTCCAGTAAGTTGTGGTTGAATTTTCATTTAATTATAGATATTTTTGAATTTCTTGTTGAATTTCTTCTGTGATGCATTGATTGCTGAGTAGGGTGTTGTTTAATTTCCATGAATTTAGCATTTTTTTCTGGTTTCTTTTGTTGTTTAGTTCCATTTATTTTGCACTGTGGTCAGATAATATGAATGGGATGATTTCTGTGTTCTTTCTTACACGTACGCATGACTTCTGGGCTAGTATGTGATCTATTTTGGAAAATGACCCGTATGCAGCTCAAAACAATGTGTATTCAGCTGTGGTTGGGTAGAAGATTCTGTATATGCCCACCAGGTCCATTTGTTCCAAGCTCTGGTTCAGTTGTGCTACTTCTTTGTTATTATTATTATTATTTTTGGTTTGGTTGACCTATCTTTTTGTGATAAGGGGTGTTACTGTCTCCTGTTAAGATTTTGGTCTTAGATATTAGGTTTTTCATGCCCATTAATATTTGTCTTACATTTTGGGTGCTCTTGGGTTTGGTGCATAGTTATTTATGAGTGTCACCTCTTCCTCTTGAATTTTTCCCACAACCCATATATAGTTGCTTTCTCTGAGCTGTTTGATCATTCCTTGTTTGAAGTTAAGACTGTCTGAGAACAGAATTAATACTTCTGCTTTTTTCTGAGGTGCTGGGGCATGTAGTATTTTTTTGCATCCTTTGTCTTTGAGAGCCTATGAATGTCCTTTTGAGTTAAGTGGTTTTTTTTTTTTTTTTTTTGTCTTTTTGAGTCAGGGTCTCACTATGCAGTTCAGGCTGGCCTTAAGCTCACTTTGTAGCTCAGGCTGGTCTTGAACTCACAACCATCTTCCTGCCTCAGCCTCCTGAGTGCTGGGATTACAGGCATTCACCACCATGCCCAGCCCAAGTCTGTTTCTTGTAGACAGTGTATTGTTGGATTTTGTTTCCTATTGCACTGTTCCAGTCTATTTCACTTAATTGGTGATTGAGTCCATTTACATTGATGTTTATAATTGAAATGTGTTGATTTATGTTTGTCATGGTATTTACCTGCTGTTGTTTACTCCTTTGTATCCTTTGTTTAATTGCCTGACCTGTTTAATGGGTTCCTTCTGTTCTCATTTGTGGAGTTTGGTCATTGTGGTCTCTATCTAGAAATCTTTCAGTAGCCTTTGTAGGGATGGCTTTGTCATCATGAAATTCTTTAATTATTCTTTGTCCTGGAAGTATTTCACTCCTCCATCAAACCTGAAAGAGAGTTTTGCATGGTTTAATAGTCTGGGCTAGAATTTGTTTTCATACAGGAGTTGAAGAACTCTGTTCCATGCTCTCCTTGCCTTCATGGCTTGTGTAGAGAAATCGGCTGTAATTGTGATGGGTTTTCCTTTGAATGTAATCTGCTTAATCTCTCTAGCAGCTCTCAGTATGTTATTTTTGTGTTGGATTTCTGGGATCTTGACTATTATATGTCTGTGTGTGTTTTTACTTGGGTTGAAGTTGTTTGGTGTTCTGTATGCACTGGTTACTTGTATGTTGGTTTGTTTCTTCATATTTGGGGAGGTTTCTGTGATTACATCTTCCCTCATTCTTTTTATATCATTTGTATTGACTCTTTCATTCTCATTGATGTCAATTAATCTCACATTGTTCATGTTGGCATCATCTTGCATGTGATGCATTATTTTTTTCCTGCATTCTAGTTGTTTTTAAGAGATCCTTTCTCACTTTTTCACTAATTGTAGCACCGTGCTGTAGATCTGAAACTCTGTCTTCACTTTCACTCAAATGGTTTGGTAGATTTGTGATTGATATTTTTAGTTCTTCTATATCTCTTTGACTCTTCTTCATGCATTCTATTTCTTTTTGTATTGCTCATTCCAGGATTCCGATATATTTCTGATCTCCTCTATTTTTTTAATCCATGTCTTCTTTAAAGGTAGATATTAATTGTTTTTCTGCAGAGTTTCATCCATATTGGGTTTCCTCCATATATTTCCAGACTTGTGTCTCTATTTCACATGGTATGAATTGAAAGAATTCTTTTTTTATTTTGGAAATTATTTCTACTTTGAGTTCCTCATGACCTTTCTGATGTTGTTTCTCTGCTTCCAATGCTGTTACTTCATACATTTTAGCTGGAATAGTGCTCTCTGCACTTGTTCTCAGTGAGCATTGGGTTTCCCCCAGGTGTTTATGGATTTAATTTTTTATTTCAGATGCTATGTATTGAAGTATTTCTTTTCTTATTTCAGGAATTAATTCTTGTCTGAGTTCCTCTATAGCTTTGTTCTGTTGTTCCTTTGTTTCTGTCTTTGTAAATTCATTCATTTTAGCTGAGTTAATGTCTTCTGCACTGATTGGTGGACTCGAGTCTTGAGATTGTATTTTTTTCCTTATATTTGTCATTTTGTATAGTATTGACCTCTGACCTTTGGTGTGGAGCTTTGGTGAAGCTATAACCTTAGCGTGTAGTGAGATTCGGGTGCCAGTCTATTAAGTTTGAGATTATCCAGTTATGCCTGGCCTGGATCTAGCTGTTGTGTTTAGTTCCTTTTTGCTGCAGCTCTTGTGATTCCCCTCTGTTGTGTCCTTGGTTAGGGGAGCACTGGTAGGTGCAGAATCTCTCCCTCACACTCACCAGGTCGGGCAGGGATTGATCAATTGCCAAGACAGTCACCAAATGTTCTCGCTCCTGTGGTTGCCTTGGGGGTAGTAGCCACAGTGAGTTGCCATGTAGTCTTTCTGGGGTGTCTCAGGAAGGTCTCTGGCTAGGATGTCTTGAGACCTGAGACTCTGAATGGTACAGAGCATGCAGGGAGAAGGAGTCCCTCAGACTCACCACACACTCACCTACCTTTGATGCCCAGGGAGTCGGGGAAATTTCCACTCGCTCAGTGGACTTTGGGGCAGGGGATCCAGGGAGTTGCTGTTGAATGGGCCCTGAAGTTTCAGGCTGGTTTCTTGCTTGGAGGGCTTGGCAGCAGGGATCCGGCTAGTGATCCAGAAGAAACCAAAGGCTCTCCCTCAGACTTACTACACACTCACTGATCTGGGAAGCCAGGCAAGTTTTGCAAATTCCCACTCACTGGGAGGGCTTGGGGGAGGGATCCAGGAGGCTGGTAGAGTGGGCTCCACTGTCTCAGGCTGGTCGCTCTGGCTGGGCGGGCATGGGATGGGATCAAGGAAGTGAGCTTCCATTTCATCAGCATTTTCTGTCCCACTTGAGCACTGAAGGTCTGGGTTACCAAGGAGGTCTTTTGGTTCCCAACATGAGCTATAAGCTGGCAAAGCTGAGTTTGCTTTTGTTTCTTGGACAATCAAGATTCAACCTTGTAGTTCTTATAAGTCTTTTTTTTTTTTCTACATAAAGTTCTAATTTATTGAACAAGCTAGTCTTTCCTTTAATCCTGTACCAGTAAGAGTCTTACTAATCATACTGTATAACCTGCCACAAATATCTCAACTCATAACCATAGGCAATGTAGTTCTTTTTGCCTTCTGCGTGGCAAGTTACCTGGTTTTGGGCATGCCATCTGATGACCTTCATCCTACAGTTTCCTGCATTATCAGTTTATTTTGGTTTACTCCAACTCATGAGAAAATGATTTAAGTATAGGGTATTTATTTAGGATATTTAAGTATAGGGTATTCATTTAGGTATTAATTAGGTAGCACAAATTAAGTAAATCAAGACAAAGCAATAAATAAATAAATTAAGTAAATAAATTTCAGCATTGGTTTAGAAGTAAGTTGTTACAAGGACAATGCCATTGACACCCATCCCTCTGAAAAATGATGCTACATACTACAAAAATCTCACTCCATGAACACTAGTTCTTGTTCCCACTGATTTACTCTACTTCTAATGGGTTGAGTTGTACCTTCCCTAAAGGCTGTTGAAATTCTCAGCACCTGCTAATGGGAACTTATTTGAAATGAAGGCCTTTGCTGAAGATCAAATTAAGGCTTTTATCATTTAGAATACATGCATAGATTGCAGTGTATAATGATTACATTCGTTATGAAGTGTTTGATTTAGTTTAATTGTTCGGCACTAAATAGTTTTCCCTACACATCACTCAGGTATCTTGTTTGTTTATGCACTGGCTTTCCCAAACATTGCTTGGCCAGATGATGTTACACCACTTGATTCTGGTTTGGAGGAGATACACTTGTGTGTCTGTTCACTTGTTTTTAATATCAACTTTTTGCACACTATTCTATTTATGATGTTGAATTTATCTTTGATCTTTGCTTCAAGTGAAAGCTATAAATAAATTCTACTTTTTTTACTACTTTCATTAATTTTATTGTGGAAGATAACAATTTTGTGCAAGAATCTAAAACTTTGTATTTTAAAATACACTCAATTATTTTTATACTTCTCCATATTTCAGTGCTATTCTTTCATAGTATAAAAAGGACACATTTGGGACCTTGAGACTGAATAAGAAGAAGATGATAAAGAAAAACACTGCAAAAGAAAAATATTACAAAAGAAAAAGCTCAGAGAGGGAGAAATACTAACAGAGAAGAAAAGTCTGTATTATGAAATAGAAAGACAAAAAATGTCTACTATTGTAAATTATGCATGAGATGGAAATTATAAATTTGAAAGAGGAAATAAATTGAAAACTTAATGGTGGTCAATAGTTATAAATATTTTTATGTGTTGTGTTGATAGAGTTGTACAACATATAACAAGCTATCCTTTACTAAAAAAACAAGGAAAATGTTATAAAATATTTGTGCACACTTTGGACAAAACAACTTGGAACTCATTTGTCATTTATTTAATGTAGAAGGTTCTTTTCTTTTTTTCTTCTTGCTTCTAAAGAATTTATTTATTCTGCTTATCTCAGGACTCTTTTAAACAAAAATTCTAAATACCTCTATATTGGCTTTCAAGATGTGCTGATACAACTGAATTCAAGTAAGTCCACAAATCTGCATGCATGAATAGGTAGTTTCCTAAACACATGTCTTAATTGTAATCTGTATTAATGATTCACAACAACAGATTTTGAGGGACCTCATGGTGAATCAGTAGTGGATTTGACTCCAGAAGGTTCTAAAAGTCATTTACAATTTAATTATATCTAATAGATAAAATAATTCAAAATTATGGGATAGTGAAATGCCAATGAAGACATCCATCTTTGACATCTCTACTCTACACTTGTGGGCAGACATTTTATTCAAATTACATCATACACAGAAAAAGTAAAAGACCAACATGACAATGTAAAGTATATTGTTCAAAGAAAGACAATAATGAAAGAAGAATTTGGGAATCAATTGGCTGCTACTGTCTAGATTGTAATGTTGTGGTGTGCACTGAATGCTTTAAGACATACTATATAAGGAAAAATTGAATAAATTTAATAAACTTATTTTTATATTTCCTTTTATGTTATCATTTAAAATTGACAAAATATGCAGTTTTGCTTATCCTTTATTTAAATAATTGAACTGGTAATTGCTTAATGCTTAAGTTATTTTTATGCTTTTTTAGAAACAATTGTTAGTATAAGAATACTAATAATAATATATTCATCATGGGTACTTGGACTTGGATACCATAACTTGAGTAAAAAAACTATTTATTAGGTTGTATTAATAAAACTTTTAAAGATAATATTATGGCATTTTGAATTAAACAAATTAATCTCTAAATTTATTTTGAGCATGGGTGTTTTTCCTTCTTGTTTGCTCAACAGTTCTCATTAGAGTAAATTGTGACTTATCAAAGAGACAAAATAAAACAACAAAAATTGTACAGAATTTCAATTCAAGATAATAGAAAATTAACAATGGCTATTATAGTGCATATTGTTATCTTCAAAGTAGTTGCTCAGATTCCAAGACACAAGCATGCAAAATTGATCATACAGTATAAACACTGACTATTCAATAAACTAAGAAAAATTAGTATTACAATTATCTTTGCTATCTTGTGTATGCATATATATATATCTTTTTTCCTACCTTCTTTTCTCTTTTCCCTGCTCCCAGTTGTTCTTTGCTTTGAGAAGTTTCTTTTCTTTCCCTATATCTGTGTTACCTTTTGGATCTTATTTAATTTCTCAATGTCTTGTACTAGGGAGACAATATGATGATTACACATGTCATTGTGATTTATTTCACTTATGAATGTGGTCACTAGTTATGTCTATTTACTTACAAAAGCCTTAAGTATGTCTTTCTTTATAACTTCAATATTCTGACTGGAAAATTATCATTTCTGTACAACACTTAAATATTATTTCTAAATTTTTAACCATGGAAAACAAGAGCTTTTAACAACTGATAATCCCATAAAGGTCTATGTGTTCATGTAGTAAAGGGTGTGGTAGTATAAATTGAAAACAATTTATTTAAAATTCAGTGTGAAATAAAAATTGAAAACCAAATGCATCCTATTATTATTTTTTATTGTATAAGCCTCCTTCTGTTTTACTACATAATAATTTTTACTATTAAATCAAATTTTTTTTACCTTTCTTGTATGTGGCAATAAGTGTCTTTTAAAAAAAACAACTCTCCTACCCCACGGGAGAAAATTGCTTTTGGGAAACAATGATAATATATAAATCCTCACATCTGTAACAAACTTCACATACATAAAAACCATAAAATGATTTTCATCTCCACCATATATATATGCACTTATGATGATTTAATCAATGAATTTATTATAAAAAATTAGTTTTCTAGAACACTTAATAGCGCAATGATAACTAGATTTATACTCTTTAATTTGATATAGTGCTGTAGCACATGTATTAGAAATATATTGTTTAATGATTGTGAACACTTCCCATCTTGTACTCAATGTATTTATGTTGTTTTTCCTTTGTAAATTTTATGAATATAAGATTTCTATCATAAGTACATGAGAAACAGTTCCACAAATCAGCAAGTCATTTTACCTGATGAAAGCAAAATTTTATTTTTTGCCTTGCTACTCTAAATTGAATGAGTGTTTCATTGAGGTAAAATACTAATATATTTCTGTGATTATGTTTCATATCCTGTTAGACATTTGAAATTTATTTTAAAGATATATTTATTTCTAACAAAACTGCTAGTTGTAATCTAAAGTTCTCAAATGCATCTTGTGTTAAAGTTTGAAAAATAATTAAAAACTAGGTTTATAAGTATCACATAATCATTAAGTATATTATACATTTCTAAAAACATAAAAGAAAATATAATTATGGCTTCAGCCAAGTATTTGCATTCCATAAAGATACTATTATATGAAAACTTCATCATCGATGGGTACTTAGATGAGAAAGTATTACAATTATTTGTATTTATCAATATCAAAGATGATACAATCTTTAGTTTACTTACACTAAATATGTGCCATCTCAAAAGGATGAAGTAGATGCATCTTAGTGTTGAGTAGTCATTGAATTATAAATGAGAGATCCTGACCAAACACAAAAATTATGATCTGTCACATGAGCTATAGATAAGTTAGAAAGTTCTGCTATATATTTTGCGTATGATTTGATGGAAAAACTTTGTAAACTCTGTTTTGAAATCCTTTAATCGTTCTTAATGGAATTTAAGTTACACTCTCCTTATAGTGTTTTAATTACCTTCATTGAACGGTATTCACCTTACACCACGTCACTGACCTGGAAAAGTGCTACGGCCTGACCACGCTTTCAGCTTGTCCCCCAGACATTCCTATATCGGAGGAATGAACTCAACTTTGGAGATGTTTGGACACTGAAAATTTTTGCTTGTGGGAAATATTTAGGGCACTGGGCACATTTTCAGAAGAGAATAGTTTTATTCCTTACAGCTTGTTGGTTCCCACCATTGTATCATATTATGAATTTTAAAAGGGATCCTCACCCCAGAACTTCTCTGATGTTGGCTGGCCCTGTCTCTCACCATGTTCCTATTTTCCATGCTGTGATATGGCCAGAGGCTGCCATGTTAGACACCTAGATTCGCATGTATCCTAATTATTACTACTTTCCTATTTTCTTTTTATTTTATGAAAAATAAAATGTAATTTCATAACCAAATAAGAGAATAACAGAATAGCAACATCATTTTGATGTTGTTACTTAGTATAAGAGTTGCACAATATGCATGTAGCCAAAAAAGATTCTTGCATAAAGGAATCAAACCAGCCTCTTGAGTCAAAGAAATGGAGAGGCAAGTCAACATGTTTCTTATAAAGTACTCAATTTCTAGTCCCTTTTGGTAGCAACAGAAAATGGACAACTACTGAAGGTATTTTCAACTGCATTTGTGTGTATAATGCAGGTCCTCTAATTATTTAAATGCTATGAAAGACTAGACCGTAGCAACCAATCAGGGGCTCAGGAGATGGCTCAGGGGAAAAAGCACTTCCCTGGCAAGTGGAAGGGCCTGAATTCAATCCCCAGTTCCACCAAATAAAATAAAACAAATTAATAAAAATAAAGCATAGCAACCAATTAAATAAGAATATGTAATTCACACATTACAGACCTTTTAGTGTAACTTTATGCATGCTTGCACGTGGTGGAAATTATTGAGTGTAAATGGTACCTATTATTCACTTAAGATTCTCAGAAAAATTAAGGTTGAAACTGTTTCAATAACAAATCAAAAATGCTGAGTTTTGTACAATACAAATTGAATATTCTTTTACAACAACAGTCTATAATCTTTCTTGACATAATTAATTTTAACAAATAAAATAAAAACATTCAGTTTATCTAGACATAGATTTATCATTTAGCTGAATACACAATATAATAGCATAGAATACTTTAGAAGGAATGGTTTCTGAGATTGTGAAAACATTAGAAAAATTTGATCACGTAAAAAAATCAACGTTTTAAGTTTTATTTATTGATGCTATTGGACTCAAATAAAATTTAATTTGCACTACTGTATAATCAATGTCTAATCAAGTAGTGATGATAATCCTTAATTTAGATTATTGAGCACTTTGCATTCTTCCAAGCATTATCATGAACAAATGGAGAAAATCAGGATAAAGAAAACACAAAGTTCTTGTGTTTCAAGCTTGTGTGTTTTATATCCCTTAGTAATTTAGGGTATTTCAGTAATTCATATTTCTTGAATTATCAATATGGCTTAAATATTCCAATTAGCTATTTGGTTTCTATACATCCATTCTATTTTTTCACATTTCCTGCTCTGTATTATTTAATAGAGTTTTCCAATAAATTTACTTATTGCTGACAGTGACAATTTAGCGGTTCCTCTTTATTTTAGTGCTTAATTATTGTGCTGGAGTTTTCAAAATGCATTTTTCACTTATCACTATCTACTGTCATGGCATTTGTAATGTACAATCTTATTTTTTTTGCTATATTTTCTCATTCTCATATTTTACGCTTTTGTCACTACATATTTTTTCTTTGTTACAAAAATAATATTGTTATTGATTTTACTCCTAATCAGTAACAATGATAATGAGTGAAATATTTTATATTTACTTTTACATTTATCACTACCCTTTCTTTGGGTAGATTTAGATATAAATTAATTATAATTTTCCTATTAAATAAAAAGATTACATAACAATTCCTATGCAGTAGTTGTGTTTATGAGTAATCTAAGATTTTCTTCTTATCTATAGTTTTCATTTAAAGGGTAGTGTTGCAAAATACATTTTTAATGTTTTGATTTTTTTTTTTTAGTTAGGATTTTTAGGACCATTAGCATGGCAATGTGACATATTCAAATTGCAATGAAAAATTCACTGCTATGGTTTTGTTTTGTCAGTAATGATTATTGTGGTCATATTCATTTGGTCATGTGTCTAGAATACAGACACATGAGAGCAGAATGAAGGGAGGACTGAACTGCCATCTCCTCAGTTTAACAACCATGATTTTCAGCAATATCACTGGAAACCAAGTTGGAGCTTGGATTTCTTTCTCGCTACAGCACATGAGAATCGCCTGTCCTCTTGTGGCAAGGTGACGCTAGGCTACTGGAAGTCAGGACTTTTACCACTTCACAGATTACTAAGTATCTTCATTGTGTGGGTGTGAAGTTTCATTTTCTATGCACAACTGGATAATTTAATGTAAGCTTTGTGGGAGAGGAGCCTGAACCCTCATCTTTCCCAGCCATAAAATTTTAGCCCCCAGAACATAGAAAGAGGCTCACAGAGCAGGGTGCAATTGCCATCACACCTGACAAAATAGTTTAGACTACCCTATCTTTCCCATTGGTAACTGTGAGACAAAACCCGGTAAAATGGAAGATGTAGATGATTCTGAACACCATGACAGAAAGCCAGAAATGTCTAGGATGAAAAGACTCTTTAATATAACAAGAAATGAAATATCTACACTTAAAATTAACAGATACTAACCTGAAATGGAGAAAGATACAGAAATATTCTCAGCTCAGGTATATCACACTTACTGTATGAAAAGAAGGCAACAGGGGGAACACCCCCTCAGGCTCCCCTCCTGTCCCTCTCTTGGACAGGAGCCTTCTTTCCCTTAATAAATATATTCTGCTCATAAAAAGTAAGCAACAAACATGGCTTATAGAGCCACAAGTCGAGTGGTTCTCCTCTGTTAATTTATGTGCTCCATCGCTTCACTAGATTTTGCTCATGTAGTGTAAATTAAAATATGTAAGTAGTAAGGGTTTTAAGGTAACAATATAAAACCTCTAAGAATATAAAAGTGTCATGAAAATTGTCATCTATTGACTTAAATAAGCAAACTACCATGTTATCGGAAGCCTACTGGTTCTCTGTCCTTTGCATATCTATAAACTAGTAGCAAGTCATGTGACTTAACTACCATAAGAAAATGAAATTAGATAGGATGTGAAGACAAGGTACTAATTATAAAGTTTACTACATAGAGAGCTATCACATCTGTGAAGTAGATATGCACTCTGATAAGATAATGTCATTCTCTATAAGCAAAGGGCTCTACATTCTCATTCACTGACTTTCTGTCTCAGAATGAAGGCAGAATGCAACGAGAAAAGAGTGGACTTAAAGCTGGAAGAAAAAATCACAATTTCTCTGAGATCAGCAGTCAAGACACATAGTTGATCACTTAATGAAAAGAAAGAGAAAAACATCTCAGGAATCAAGAACACAAAGAAAAGAGCAAAGCAATTTGGAATGCTATTGTTGGATTCCAGGTTGGGGAGCCCTGTCTCCCTAAACTGAAGGTAAATCCAAAGACTGGGAAGTACCAGGAAAAATCGATGGATTATCAATAACCTCAAGCCACATTCAGCTTTGTATGCATCCAACAGAGTGTAAGGTTACATTTTCAAAGTGACTCCTTCTACATAAAAAGTTAGCACTGGGGAAGAAATGCACTGCAGCACCCACCCTATGCTGTAGTGATATAATCAGGAACTATTTTGAGAGAGGTTTGAAGAATGAACTACTCTGGAAATCAGTAGTCAAAGAACTTGAGGGCTACCAACTGTAGTGATTGGGAGAGATGGTCACAAGAGACAGTCACAGAGGGAAGAAAGGCTAGTCGTGAGCCCTCTGAGAAAATCAAGCAGTGATAAGCTTAGTGTATAGAGGACATGATGGTCCTACCCTTGATGGTGAGAATCCATCATGGTTGTATACATTTTTCTGAGGAGAATGGGACTGAAAGCGCTAGAAATAAGTGCAGAAGACTACTTTGTCTCCTTGTTGCCTAAACCAAGGGCAGAACTCAGTTGCACACCTGACAGTAAGATCAAGTATATGACTCAGCCTGGACTGGGACCACACCCCAGGGTGTGTGAGTGGAGCATCCTCTGGAACAAGTGAGGTACATTCTTGCCAAAGGGCCTTACATCTCTCCAGAGATAGCTACCCCTATGGGTTCACAGAAGAAACACTGCAAGCCTCTGCAGTGAACAGAGCACTGTGGCATAGAATCTGCCACTTACAGTGGCCAACCAGGAAGGCATGGCAGGACTCGGCATGTACTCAGCAAAAGGTGGGTGTGAGGAGGAGGATAACAATAGTAAGCTGCAGTTGTGACTCCTTAGCCCTACTCCTGATCAATTCCAGTAGCACAGGCCCTATAAAGTACTCCCCGAACACCAAACCTGAGCAATATTTGAGACTTTGTTTTTAAATGTATTTTTGTTATTGCTCTTTTTTAATGTTTAGTTTGCTCTGTGTTTTCTCTCTTTATATTTGTGAACTGCGACAAAAATGCAAAGAATCAGTGAACCAAAACTTTGTTTTTAAAAAAATAATGATACATCCTTAGCCTTATTAACTCATCCTTATTGAAAAGAAAAGAAAATTCTCTAAATAATTGTAATTAGAAGTGAAAAGTCTAAACCACAAAGGACAACACCAAAATCAGAAGAATATGAAAAGCTCCTTCAAAACCTTAATTCAAGAATGTTAGAGGGCTGGGGAGATAGATCTACTGGCTAAGCACCTGCCTGGCAAGCACAAGGTCCCGAGTTCAATCCTGGTTCCATGTGGCTTGTTGGACCCAGAACCCCAGATGCGCTGAGCCAGCACCAAAACCCGGCACTCACCTGCAATACAGTACTGGGGAGTCTGAGACAGGAAGGTCCCTATGAGTGTGAGCTGCACAGTGAAACCGTGTACAAAACAAATAATAAATGAATAAATAAAAGGTTTCAAAAAAGAGAATCTAGAAAAAGTAGGAAAAAAATAGATACATAACAATCACTAAGATAGAATTAAGGACATATGAAAAATGCTGTGTAGACCAATAACAGAAAATTAAAGAGATGCAGAAACAGAACCCTTTAAGCTAAGAAGTATTCAGGATATATAGTTCTACCACAAAATTGTGCCAGAACTTTAGGGAAGATTTTTTTTTTCTCATTTTTATGCTGTATTTTATATCTTAGTTATGTTTGAAAATGTTTTGATTTTTTTTGAAACATCAAAATAAATAATGCATTTGTGTATGCGGCATGATCCCACCGGGTGTCCAGCCTGGGCTGCTGTGGCCAGCTGCTAGACTCTGGGCCTTGCTCAAGTCCTGGGGAGAAAGGGCGCCGCCTCTCCATCTGTGTGCGCACCAGGTCCTGCCTCCAGGTCGTCCTAACCCACCTGCTTGAAGGAGCCTGTGCTGGTGGGTCTGCAGTGCCGGCTCCTGGGCTTCTTGGCCAGTGAGGCCCGCTGCCCCTTCTTGCGGTTACAGATCTTCTTGCAGGCCACTTCCATCTTTCTATTGTTGGGGCTCTTCACTCCTGGAGGTCTTGGCTCATCTTCCTGGTCTGTCAGAAAGTCGTCGGTGCCACCCCCGTTCTCAGGTTCTCCTGGGTCCTTTTTGGTGAACAGCTTGGGTGGGTACAGATCTGTCATGCTGTCGTCACTGGAAGCTGCCTCGTCACTGGATTCTGGCTGCCAGAAGGCGTCTCTCAGTCCCAGAGGCCTGCCCAAGTCCTTCTGGTCTTCCTTCCTCCTCCGCTTGTGCAGCAGACAGGCAGGAATGAACTCCAGCCCTTGCTTCTGACACTCTTCATATCTCTGCAGTGCTCTCCGGTACCGCCAGCCCTGAGTGTGCCTCAGCACATGCGCAGGGGACTTATTGATGTACCTCAGGGTGAGTTTGCAGAACAACTGGTGCCTGCGGAGACGGCCGGGGGTGGGTCAGGGCGTCGGTCACCGGGCACCCCTCCCAGCCCTTCTCTCGGCTCCGCTCTCCTCTGGGGGCGAACCTTGTTGGCGCCAGGCAGCGGGCGCAGGGTCGGGTGCCGGCTCAGGAAGGCCTGCACGGCGCTGAGCGGCTCGCCCATGATCCCGCGGCCGGACGCCGCGCAGGTCTAGGGAAAATTTAATGTCAATGTTTTTCAAAGACTTTCAAGCATTAAAAAGGAAGGAATGCCTGGAATCTACCATTACCCTGTTGGTAAATCTACACAAGGAGTTATAAAAATGAAACAAACAAGCAACATCAACAACAAAAATTACCTAGAGGCCAACATTCTTAATGAATGGGATGCAAAGATCATCAATAAGATACTAGCATATACTATGCAGCAATTAATTACAAAGATCAGATATTAAGATCAAGTTAGTTCAACACATGTAAATCAATAAATGTAGTATATCACATGAGAAGTAAGAACAAAAATCACATGATAAGCTCAACAGATTCCGAGAAAGTCTAACAAAATTTAAATCTATTCATGATTTAAAAAAAAACTTAGCAGTATATATCTCAATTAATAAAAACCATCTATGACAAATTCCCTGTCAATAAACATCATATTAAAGAGGGAAAAACTGAAACCATTTCCTCTAAAATCAGGAACAGAACAAAAGGGTTAGCTCTCTTGATTGTAATGAAAGAACTCCATAATAAGAAGTAAAATGATTTCAAAAAAAGAGACAAAGGAATATCAAAAGTGGAAGGACACTCTTTTAATTGATAAGCAAGATGAATAGTGTCAAGATGAACTTTGTAGGGACGGGGAGATGGCTCAGTGGAATGAGCACTTCCATGGCAAGTGCAAGGGCCTGAGTTCAATCCCTGGTTCTACCAAGAAAAAAAAAAAGAAAAAAAGAAAAAAAAAAAGAGCATTATACTTCCATTCAAAATACCAACAACATCCTTCAAGAAGCAATAATGAGAAATTCTAAAATTTGTATAGGAATCAGAAAAGTCCCACAATAGTAAAAGCAATCGTAACTAATAAGACAAAGCAGGAAGCATCACAGTCCTGGACTTGAAGTTATATTAAGTGATTAAAATCAGTGTGGGACTTGAACAAAATAGATATATTGATCAGTGGAACAAAATTGAAGATGTAGACAAAACCCAGGTATCTTCAGCCATCTGATCTTTGACAAAGTGCCAAACATTTAACTTGGAGAAAGGATAGCCCCACAACAAATAATGCTGGGAAAAGAAGTTGCTCACATGCGGACCAAAGAATACAGACCTGTGTCTCTTACCCTGTGCCAGTCAAAATGGATCAAAGAACTGCATATAAAAATAGAAAGTCTGAATTTTCTGGAAGGTTAAAATGGGTTAATATCTTAAAAATAAACACATAGACAGGGACTCTGTGCACAGAGCAAAGGAGGTTATATTTTACTAAAATGTTCTTCACAGTAAAAGAAGTGACAAAGTACAGAGACAATGTAAAAACTGAAGTCAAAGTTTTGTCAGTTATCTCTCAGATTGAGAAATAAAATCTACATCATATAAAAGTCCTTAGACTGCAAATAAAAGACCTACTATATATGTAGAAAACTTGAAATGAGTAGGTCTTTTCAGACAGCTAAACAGGATCAAAAGAACATCAGGGCAGTAAGCCTGTAGACAGTGTTCAGTATCTTTGGCTATGACACAAATGCAAAGCAAACCAAATCAATGGCCCCATCTTACTCTAGAATGGACTCAAAACACAACAAATGATGAAGTTAAAAATAGAGGACTTCTACATTATTGAGGAATAGGAGTTAGTAAACCATTTTGGAAATCAGTATAGAGATTCCTCAGAAAACTAATAGAAATTCCACTCTACCATCATCTCCTCCTAGGTTTATTTTTGAAAGAGTTAAAAGCATCGCATTTCTTTATTGCATGCACAGCTGTATATATCTTGGTAATTTCTTATATCCTCACCAGGAGATGAATGGTTAAAGATAATGTGGTAAACATACAAAATAAACTACTTCTTAGTCATAAGGAAGAATAAATTTCTGTCATTTATAGGAAAAAAATGATCCACCTTGTATCCATAAAGCCACATGAGGTAAAGCAGACCTAGAAGGTTAACTATTGTATGATTTATATGATACTAAAATTCCAAAGTACAAATATTTAAAGATTAAAAAAAGAAATATAGATTATAAAAAAGGCAGATAGAGTTGAGAAGATGGAAAGGAGATGTAGGAATGGAGGAGAAGAGCAACTAAGCAGGATCAAAGGTAATATGTGTATGCCAGTCACCTCAAGATGAATCTACTGCATTTATTATGTGTTAAAACCACAAACTATTAATATGCTTTCTTAAAAAACAAAACAAAGCTGTTGAATTTATAGTAGGAGAGAAACACTTGTAAAGCACTGGTAAAGTCAGGAGAAACACTTGTAAAACATCAAATAGAACTTCTTGACTTAGTGTTTAGATCACATGTTCTGAATTTAGAGCTGGAAAACACCCACCAGTATATTATGATACATTTTTTTCACAGAGTTCTTTAGGGGTTTGTGGTAGTGAGCCAGAATGACTCAATCAGTACTTTTTGGCCCTAGCCTTTCAAGGTCAGCGAAGACTCAGGACATAGGAGAACCTGTACTGCAATATCATGAGACTCAGGTGAGCTCCAAATTTTCTGAGCAAGGAGATTGTGGAGCCACAGAGGAAAGAGATTGAAGTTCTATAGTGTGCCTGGGGAGAGTCACATGAAGAGAAAACTTTCTCTCAGGCTCTCACAGAGAG